>CAUYON010146939.1:0-29279 GCA_963573935.1 Arctocebus calabarensis
TAGTATGCATAAGCTCTCAACCAGTAGTAAAGTAGTATGCATAATCTCTCAGCCAATAGTAAAGTAGTGTGCATAATCTCTCAGCCAATAGTAAAGTAGTATGCATAAGCTCTCAACCAGTAGTAAAGTAGTATGCATAATCTCTCAGCCAATAGTAAAGTAGTGTGCATAATCTCTCAGCCAATAGTAAAGTAGTATGCATAAGCTCTCAACCAGTAGTAAAGTAGTATGCATAAGCTCTCAGCCAATAGTAAAGTAATACGCTCCCTGTTGCAGGGAGCTCCCTTTATGTGTATCCATACTTGTGGTGAGGATCCGTGGCTGTGGCTTTTAGGGCGGATTTAGGAAATATCCAAGAGCCCAGACAAAAGGCCAGGCTAAAACCACAGTGAGAACCTCAGAGCCATTCTTTAACCCCTAATGCATGACAAGGGTGAGTGACCATTTCTTGGATGGTAGGTTGAGATTATATGGACGTACTAATTAAAAAACAAATGTGTCGTTTATTCCATATGGTAGCATGCATTCGACCAAGCCTTGAAAAAAATAGGTTCCATCAATGAGCAGATCACTAAATCGATCTTTGTGGAAAGAATGAGGCCAAGAGGCTCCAGTTGGTATCATATCAGGTGTTCTCCTGTGTGCTGAGGTCTTGGGGCCGAGAGGCCAGAGAGGAACCAGACCAACTTTGATGATGATGTAAGCAAAGCAAGCCAGAGTAAAATCTGAACTCAACTCAGCAGCTGGCCTCTTTCAAGTATGATGTGGGCTGTGATTGGAGCAGGCACGCCTCCACACAGGCGTTCATGACCACTCACACTGTTCAGGAGGGAAAGGCACTACAAACCTCTGGGTGCCCTGCACTTGTCTGCTGGCAGTGAGCAGACACAGAGAGAAGGCTGGGCCAGAGTGTCCTCTTTCTCCCAGGTCCCTTTCCACTATTACTCCCACTCTACACTTTCCTTTACTTCCTCTCCACAAAGTCTGATGGTCAGTTCCGACTTACCTGGACCTCTTCTCACCTTCATTCTCTCAGTTCCTTCTGGAAGGAAAGCTCTGGCTACAGATGCTACCCTGTGTCACAGTGAAACTACAAAGATGCATGCCGATTCAGCTGAAAACCTCAGGGATCCTTTTGCCAAACTTCGAAAGTAATTTCTATTATTTCATTGCATTTTCTTTACCCTTAATGTGTTGGTATCAGTGGTGTAATTTTGTATTGCTTCTTCCTTTTCCTCTGACATCCAATTTAATAAGGAAAAATGCAAATCTGACAGGTTATATACAATGTTCTGACTTACTAACGCAATAGGATTCAGAGTTGCTTTAACATTCCCTCCTTGCGTGTACAAATTAAGGAAAATAAAATGTTTTTCATTGCCCACATTGGCTTTTTTAAAAACCTCTTATTAATTAAAAGATGTAAATCATAATACAATCAAAGAAAAGAGATCCAATCTTGCCAAGAAGATGCATCTGTGCAAATTTACTCTAGAAATGTAAGCTAAGAGAACATTTCCAAACTCAAGACTGAAGATTTAATACCAGAACCAAAAAGAATGCTGAAAGTGAGGCCAAACCAGCAACTGGATATCTGAACAAGGAGAGCTAAAAACTTGCAAAGTCACTGCTTCAGTTGCCATGATTTTCCAATTTCAATAGAGTTAAATGTAAACCAGCTTCATCTTTATGGGGTCGGGAGGAGTGGAGACCCCTCCCCCAAAAAAAGGTTACAGGAGACTTACCTAGAATTTTCCCAAACTCCTGAAAATAAACCATTATTCTGGAAAGACTTCATGTGAATAACTCATGTATTCACCAACAGAAAATTTTATCTTTAAGAAAGAGGATTCAGTAAGAAAGAAAAATATTGTGGTATAGTAAATGACGTACAGGTCTGGAGGATAATTGTGGCTGCTGCGATTTTATAGCTAGTCATATGGAAAATGGGACTTTTCTGATTTCTTTGGAATTTAAGGTAGCTCTGTGGGTTTTATTTTCCTCCTTTGGTACAATTTTATTTTTTTCTGGTGTTATTATGTGGACTTGGCTCAGAATGTTGAAGACGGGAGTCTTGTCTTTCTTGTATAAGTCTTGTCTTAAAACCTTATATGAAGGAAGATGGTTGCAGATGTTGTTGGCCATTGGAAGAGAGTAAAGGGTTAATGGTTAGCATGTACAATCATTTTCAGGTGGAAGGAAAGGATTGTGCACCAAGTCAGTGGTTCTTTGTAGAGAACTCAGTAGGCATAGAAGTGTATGTGTTTGAAAGCCGAGTCTTCTTAACACAGGATCTGTACCCCTAAGGTTAAAGTGCCCATTTCCTTCAATGCAATTCACACATTGTACTTGAACGTAAACAAAACACCAGGGATTCAATAGCTCATGTGAGGGTCATGGTCCAAAATGATACAGGGACCGTACATCCATGTGTTAAGTAAAGAAATTGCCTCAAGGATTCAACATCAAACTCCTACCAGTGTGAATGGAAGGATGTATATTTTTTTCCACTTTCATAGGTCTTAACTTTATGCGACCTCTGTGATAAATGTGATCCCGTAAAAGAATGACATTTTCATGCATCTGAAGAAAGCCAACAAGGAAAAGAAGCTTGACGAAGTGGGTTGGCAAACAGTATGACTCTGCAGAACAAGGCCCAACTTCGGTGGGCTCAGTTGGTTACCTATTCATTTCCATGACACAAATTTTCTTACCCGCAGATACACCTCTGGTTAACCATCCTCATCTAGCATTACAGGGCAATCATCAATGAAAAATAAAGCATCCCCGGATTGAGAAGATGGTAAGGCAGAATAGAAGTCAGGAACAGCTAGGATACTGAGCAAAGCCCTCAGCCTACATGTCTTCTGAACTGGCCTCACACAAGCAGTCCAGGAAAGGCTATTGTCCCTGGGTACTGTGCCAGAGTGTGGACAGGGGTAGGCAGTTGAAAGACGATTATGACTGTAATTTGAGAGAGATAAAGATCCAGCAAGAACCCACAGGCATGAACTAGAGCCTCATGAAGATGAACTGACGCTCAGATCCATACCTGTTGACCTCACTGGTGAGGTCAACCTGCAGAAGCCAGGTCCTTTCGTTATAAAGCAAAACATACAAGTCTGCCATAGGAGTTGGGGCAAGCCGAAGAGAATTCAGGGGAAGGTAGAATACTTTTTTCCATTTTCTATATCAGTTGGGAAAGTCAGTACATCAGTGACAACATGTGGATGAGGCCATACCAAGTTTTGTAGCACTTTGCAGATATTATGATTTTTATTTTTTGAGATAAAGTACTACTTTGTCATCCTCAGTAGAGGGCCGTGGCACAGCCCCTGAACTATTAACCCAGCTATAAGCAGACTTTCCTCGAATGTGAACAGATCTAACCCTCCCTAGATTGGCTACCCCTCATCCTACAACAAAATGGCAAGTCCAGGAATTCTTGGGGCGGCGGGCCACTGCTGTTTATGGATCTGGGGTTTTGCTGAGATCACAAAGCCCTTGTATGCTGCTATTGCTGGTGATGAGCCCCTCCTGTGGACAGACCAAAAGGATCAGGCATTTAAAGCCCTGAAGCAAGCCGTTGTAACAGCCCCAGCCTTGGCTTTACTGGACATCACTAAGCCATTCACCTGTTTGTCCATGAAACCAGAGGCATTGCCAAAGGAGTGTTGACACAGACACTCGGACAGTGCAAATAGCCAGTAGCTTGTCTAAGTTCCTTGACCCAGTAGCCGCTGGTGGCCAGGCTGCTTATGAACCATCACAGCCCCAGCCCTGCTGGTGTGGGAGGTGAACAGATTGACTCTGGGACAGGACTTGATTTTCACAGCCCCTCACACAGTACAGACCCTCCTTCGAGAGGCCACAGGTCACTGGATGTCAAATGCTGGACTCACCCAATGCCAGAGCCTACTGCTTGATTAGCCTCGACTAAAGTTCACCCAGACACAAAATCGGAATGAGATTATTTCTAGATATGGGCTACCTCTTTCCATTAGCTCAGATAATGGGCCAGCTTTTGGTTCTACTTTGACCTAAGCAATTAGTAAAGACCTAGGTATACAGTGGAACCTCCATTTTGCCCACTGGCCCCAAAGCTAAGGACAAGTAGAAAGAATGAATTGGACCCTAAGAGAAACTTTAACCAAATTCATTAATGAGACTGGTGAAAAGTAGATAGCTCTCTTGTCTTTAGTAACTCTCAGAGCAAGGCGTACTCCATGTAGACCAGGTTTTAGTCCTTATGAAATAAGACTAAATGTATAGAAGACCTCCCCTTCGGCTCCCCCGCGTGCCCTCCGCAGAAATACTCTTTTAGAGCATCTCCAGGCCCTCTCCCAGATCCAGAGGGACATCACCCTTAGATCTGAGATACTTACTGGGACCCCAGAGAGACAGAAAAGGACTCTGAAAGTGACTTTCAGCCTGAAGATCAAGTGTGTGTTAAGTCATTCAAGAAAGAAGGCCTCACCCCAAAGTGGAAGGGTCCCTTCACTGGCATCCTCACCACCCCCATGGCTGTGAGAGTCGATGGTCAGCACGGATATGCCACACCCAGGTGAGGAAGACCGAAGAAGACAGCAGAGCCCACTGGACAGCAGTCCCAGAGGAAACCGTCTCCAGCTAAGACTGTTACAATCTTGGTTTCTTTCCTGCACATACTGTCCCAGGATAGTTAATTGTGCCACCCAGGAGCCCCCAAAGACCAGGGGGGCCACTTGCACAATTGAACGACCCACTGTAACACTTTGCTTTCTATTCTGTTAAGTATGTTAAATGGCATCTTTAAATGTAACTCAACCAGATTTAGCTTTTGATTTTTGGTTATGTCTACAACCCCAATCCCCATATTGTGTAGAGGTAGACAAGCAAGACCCAAAGAGTCAAGGGTTTGGCTCAGACATAAGACCAGGAGGGGAATGTTATGCCTCAACTCCATCTTGCTGGGGGCTTTCAACGCTCCTTCTTTAAGACAGGAAGCTCAGCTGAAAGAGTTTAGTAATAATTGCAAAACCCCAGCTTCTCCTTGTAAGGACTCCACTTACCAGGTGTTGGCTCTTGTCAAATTCAGCTTGAATTAAGGATTCACCCTCCCCTATCAAAAGCTCCTTATAAAAGGTTCCCATCCCTGATTCTAGGGGTGGAGAGATTTTGAGCCATGAGCCTGCTCTGCACCTGGCTCATCAATAAAGGACACTTGCTTAATTTGGAAAAAAAAAAAAAAAAAACAGCAACCTCAAACTCTTGGCCTTAATTAATCCTCTTGCCTCAGCCTCCCAAGTACCTGGATGACAGATGCCTGCCACAATCCCCAATCCTCTATTTTCAGAGACGAGGTCTTGCTTTTCCACAGACTGGTCTCAAACTGCTGATCTCAAGCAATCCACCTGCCTTAGCCTTCCAGAGCGCTGGAATTACAGGATTACAGTCATGAGCCAAGGTGCCTTGTCACAATTAGTTATTCTCACAGTATTTTAAACTTTTTCATCATTATTATATCTCTTGTGGGGATCTGTGACCTGTGACTTCTGATGTTGCTACTGTAATGTTCTAAGTGCCACAAACCACACCCAAGTAACACAGAGACCTTAACAAATGTTGTGTGTGGTGCTCTAACTTCTCCACTGACCAACCATTCCTCCATCTCTTTCTCTCTCTTCAGGCCTCCCTATTCCCTGAAACACAACAATATTAAATTAGGGCAATGAATACCGTTACAATGGCTTCTAAGTGGTCAAGTGAAAGTCATATGTCTCTCCCTTTAAATCAAAAGCTAGAAATGATTAAGCTTAATGAGAAGACAAGGAGAAAGTTGAGGTAAGCCAAAAGCTAGCCCTCTGGCCCCAAATAATTAGCCAAGTTGTTAAGACAAAGGGAAGGTTCTGGAGGGGAATTAAAAGTGCTACTCCTGTGAGTGCATGAATGGTAGGTAACAAAATGGAACTGCCTTCTGGTTAATGTGGAAAAAAATCTTAGTGGTCTGAATGAAGATCAAACCAACCACAAGATATTCTGTTAAGTCAGAGCCTAATCCAGAGCAAGACCCTAAATGTCCTCACTTCTCTGAAGGCTGAGGGGACGAGGAAGCAACAGAAGAAAAGGTTGAAGCTAGCATAGGTCAGTTCATGAGGTTTAAGGAAAGAACTCATCTCCTTAACAGAAAATTGCAAGGAGAAGTAGCAAGTGCTGATGGAGAAGTTGCAGCAAGTTATCCAGAAAATCAAGTTCAGATCATTAACGAAAGTAGCTACAATAAATATCATACTATTCAATGCACATGAAAAAGCCTTATGTTATAAGATGCTATGTAGAATTTCTAGAGCTAGAGTCAGAGCTTGGCTTTAAAACTTCAAAGGACAAGCTGAATCTTTAGGAGCTAATTCAGCTGGTTCACTTGAAGTTGAAGCCAATGTTCATTTATCATTTCAAAAATCCTTTGGCCCTTAATAATTAACTAAGTGTCCTCTGCCTGTGCTCTGGAAATGAACAACAAAGTCTGGATGACAGCACATCTGTTTACGGCACATCTCTTTATAGCACAGTTTGCTGATTATTTTAAGCCTACTCTTGAGACCTGTTGCTCAGAAAACGAGATTCCTTTCAAGATATTCTGCTCATTGACAATGCACCTGCTTACCCAAGAGCACTAATGGAAATACATAAGGACATTATAAAGTCATAAATGTTGTTTCCCACCCATCTACACAACATCCATTCTGCAGCCTACAGACTGCACAGTAATTTTAACATTCAAATCACATTATTTAAGAAATACATTTCAGGGGTGGCGCCTGTGGCTTAGCGAGTAAGGTGCTGGCCCCATATACCAACGGTGGTGGGTTCAAACCCAGCCTTGGCCGAACTGCAAAACAGAAAAATAGCCAGATGTTGTGGCGGGTGCCTGTAGTCCCAGCTACTCGGGAGGCTGAGGCAAGAGAATCGCCGAAGCCCAGGAGTTGGAGGTTGCTGTGAGCTGTGTGATGCCACAGCACTCTACCGAGGGTGATAGAGTAAGACTGTATCCCTAAAAAAAAAAAAAATTTCAAAAGACTATAGCCCCTCATGGATGACTTTGAGGGGTTGAAGACTTTAGTAAAAGAAGTAACCACAGATGTGGTGGAAATAGCAAGAAAACTAGAATTAGACATCCAGCCTGAAGATGCTGCTGAATTGCTGTCATCTCACGATAATACTTTTATAAACCAGGAGCAATTGCTTCTTGGCCTTTTGGCTGAGAGGCAGTGTGGTAATGAATGAGCAGTTGTTTCTTACGGATGCAGCAAGAAGAAAAGAAGATTTCTTGACATGGAATCCAGTCATGATGAAAATGCTGTGAACATCATTGAAATGACAACAAGGAGTTTAGAATATTATGTAAACTTAGTTGACAAAGCAGCAGCAGAGTTTGAAAAGACAGAATTGAAAGAATTTCTACTGTGGGTAAAAATGCTATCAAACAGCAGGATATTCTATGGGAGAAATCTTTTGTGAAAGGAAGAGTCAATGGATGCAGCGAACTTCATTGTTTTCTTATTTTAGGAAATTTCAGCAGTCACCCCAACCCTCAAGAGCCATCAACACTGAGGCAAAACTCATCAAAAAGATCATAACTCCCTAAAGGTCAGACAATTGTTAGCAATTTTTGGCAATAAGGGATTTTTCAACTAAGGTATATTTGTTGTTTTTGGACATGATATTTTTGCACACTTAATAAACCACAGCATACTATAAACATAATTTTTATATGTAATGGAAAACCAAGAAATTTTTGAGTTGATTTTCTTTTCTTTTTATTTTTTGATACCAAACTTGTGGTATCTCAAAGAGATGCCTTTATGGGAACTGCAAAATGTCTGTCACCTCCCTTCCATTCTGCATTACTCCCCAAAGTCTCCCCTGAGGTACACTCTAACCAGAGACTCCAAGATGCTCTGCCAGATAAAATACGGGACATGCAGTTAAATTGAGTTTTAGATAAGTAATAAAATTCTTTAGTGTAAGTATGTCCCAAATATTGCATATGATACACTTAAGAAAGTATTCGTCGTTTATACAAAATTCGAATCTAACTAGATGTCCTGTATTTTTATTTGCTACATTTGGCTACATTTCTGTTAGCAAGACCCTGTGTCTACTAAAAATAGAAAAAATTAGCCAGGCTTTTTGGTGGGTGCCTATACTCCCAGCTACTTGGGAGGCTAAGAGGCAGGAAGAACACTTGAATCCAGGAGTTTGAGGTTGCTGTGAGCTAGGCTGATGCCACGGCACTCTGACAGGGTGAGAGGGTGAGACACTGCCTCGAAAACAAATTTCAGAACCTTTGATGGAGAGAATCAATGAAAAGTGAGTAAGTGATGGATCCTAATGGTTCGTGCTAGGTTGCTACATTATGCATTTTCCCTAAGCACTGCAGAAAATCCCTTATAACACTAACTTTAGCTGTAACTGATCAGGGATTCAATATCCCCTGCCTGAGCCCTGTGCCTCTGGCTGTCATTCATGCCTGGTTTCTGTGTTAAAGTCACCTTGCTGTCCAGGGGTGGCCGATGCAGCTAATCAAGTATCATTTGCACTCTGGTGCATTGGGAATATCTCTGCTGTCACCTGTACCAAAAAGGCACGACTTCACCTGCAGAGCTCTCTCAGTGCACAGGTTCTTCAAGCCGGAAGTCACGCAGCCTTCCCCTCTGCATCTTTGGCAGCCCGCAGGAGACACTGGACACATGGAATGAATCCAAACTGCGTGCACGTTCCCTGGTGGCTCTGTCCTTTAGCCTTTCATCAGACTTAAGACTTCCAGAAATCAGAAACTAACAACTAGTATTTATGGAGTGATTATTACAAATCTGGCTCTGTTATAAGGTCTTTATATTGCCAACTTAATCTCGAAAATATTTTTATGGGATACATGGCTGAGAAAACAGATGCTCACACGTTAAAGTGCTGGCTCCTCATCACAGGGGAAGAAGCCAGGCCGAGGCCAGACGCCTTCTCTTAACTCCCATGCTAACGTGCCTCCCCGCAGAGCCCCGAGCAGGCCAGAATGGCTTCAAGTCACTTGTATACGACTTCAAGGAGAGTGATTGTCCGGGTGCAGTGGCTCACACTTGTAATCAAAGCACTCTGGGAGCTGGTGGATTACTTGAGCTCAGGAGTTTGAAACCAGCCTGAGTAAGAGCGAGACCCCATCTCCAAAACTAGCCGGGCATAGTGGTGGGCACCTGTAGTCCCAGTACTTGGGAAGCAGACCCAAGAGGATCAGTTAAGCACAAGAGCTTGAGGTTGCTGTGAGCTATGATGCCACAGCACTCTACCAAGGGAGACAAAGTAAGACTCTAACTCAAAAAAGAAAAAAAGTAAATGTATTAGAATAAAACCTGCAGCCATTATTATAAGTCCATGTTCTTCCCCTGGATGTAGAGTTCTCTTGAGAAAGCACGCCCTCCCTGGTACAACAAGCAAATGGGTGGAGTCATAAATGAAATCATCGGATCATCTAGTCCAACTGGTTCAATGTCTAGATCAGGTCATTTGGTCAGATGGCAGGAGATCAGGAACCGGGACTCATCGGTTCTAAATCAAGGACCAACACTTGTCACAGTCCACTGACATATCTCAGGGAGGATGACCAGGCTCTTTATATCTGATGACTTATATACAGTGTTTTAAGAACGGACAAGCCAGAGTGCTACATCACCTTAACAAGAGCCCAACACCATCCTGGCAAGGTGATTTCTCTCTTTTCCATGAAACGATTCTTTCTTTGTTTTTCCTTTGGCTTTTCGGATTAGAACCTATAGCCTTAGAGATTAAGTGCAGAGGCATCCCGATCGTGAACATAAAACTGGACTGGTCCAGTGAGGAAACTTCTGGGAATAAGATGTGGGAGAGCCTCTACAGCTTGGCCAATGAGGAGAGAAATGAGAGGGCCTCCTTAGCCATACCAACAATGAAAACGCATGAAGCTTTGGGACTTTCCTTGGGAAAGTCAACTGGCTGGGCAGATACAATCAGGGGACGTCGTGAGAAGAGGCTTCAGTGCATGCCACATCATCCCGGGAGTCAAGACGTAGTCAGAGGTTGTACCTTTGACCTTCCTTACCAACTGCCCACGGAGGCAACTTCAGACATGGCGAATTAGAAAAAAACCCAACAGGGAGAAGGGATGGTGAAAGCGGCTGTTCAAGGAGATAAGCGAAAGGAGTCATGACTTCTCACCACAAATAGATTAGAGAACATTAAATACACAGATGCCCTTTAAAGAGCTGAAGTGAGCCGACTGCATTTATTTTCTCAATGTTACTCAGCCAGGTTGGAAAACAAAACCCTGAAATTAATGCCAAGATAACAGAGATGAGGGTAGGACTCTTCCCTCCAATAATTATCTTACTATCTGTCCATCTTAGATCAACAAACATGCTGTGATTGACAGTTTTAAATGTTTAGGTTAGTCTGAGCTCACATAAACCATTTTAAGTTTTCTAGGACAGGAGAACATTATAAAACAAATAACCTTCTCTCCATCTTCTCACTTTCAAGCCTTCTTCCCACCTGCCCTCCAAATCCTTTTTGGAGGTGTATCCCCAGAGCATTTCGGTCCTTGAGCTGATGGGTACAAAGCATGGGTGAGGCCCAGCAAAGTCACTGTGTGCTTCTAAATGAAAAGAGAGAAAATTCCCAGGGAAATCCAAACATCTTCAGTATAAATAACAAAAGAAAACTAAGTTTATTCTGATAACTGTCACTCTCACTCTTTTGCTCTTTTTTACAGATTGTAGGTCTCCCAGAAGCCATGACCTCATTGGGGTAATCAATGAGTAAAAGGAGACCAACCCACTGGGTGACCTCATAGAGGAAACAGAAGAGAAACACTTGAAAAAAAATAGAAGATTTTGGAAAAGAGAGAGGGCATGAGTTGGAGTGATGGGCAGAGTAGCAACACAGTATATGAGTTGGAGTGATGGGCAGAGTATCTACACAGTATAAGGCTGAGGATTTTGGAAAAAAATCGCAGACTGTAGAGTAAGTGGTATAAAAAGAATCCCTTTTTAAGGGATGTCACGAAAGGTGACAATGTCTTAATGTCAATTTGCGACTGATGTTTGAGAGCAGCACTCTGTAGAAACAGAACAGGAGGGGTCTGGTTTTGTGTAGATGAAACATATTTATTCATCACCTGCTTCAAGTCATCACTTGGCTTATCATTCTTGCTCCCCTCACCTTTGACAATACCTTTTGAAAAAATTTAAAAAAAAAATTGCTCAATGAGAATGATTACAGGTCCAGTACATGAAGGCTCCAAAGTCAAATAGTTTAAATGTCTAAGAGTCATAGAATGAGGAAAACAAAAATCTAAAGATTAGGATAGAAATTTTAAAGCTCAGGTCCTGGAGTTTACAAGTGCTAGAAAATGTGAAATAATGTCCATTTATGCATTAATTAGAGAAAGAAGTTTCAGGTGCCTTCTGTTTATCTGGTACTCTCCTACATAATGTGATGTTAGTGAGGACAAAAGAGATGAAATTCCTTTGTTCCTGAAGCTAACTTTCTAGTAGAGATAGAGACTCTCCATAAACGTTGAGTACAGTGTATAGGACGTCATTTGGGGATACGTGCTATGAAAAATACAGTAACTCCATCCAGGTAAACATAAAAGATGTAAAGTCTTTATCTTTTTATGGCTGAATAATTATCCATGGTATACATATACCGCAATTTGTTACTCCATTCATGGGTTGATGGGCATTTGAGTTGCTTCCATGACTCAGCAATTATGAACTGAGCTGCCTTTTGTGCTTACCTGGATGGAGATGGAGCACATTCTTCTTAGTAAAATATCTCAAAAATGGGGAAGAGAGTATCCAATGTACTCAAAAATATTATGAAATCAATATATAAATATTGGAGTTGGCACCTGTGGCTCAAAGGAGTAGGGCACTGGCCCCATATACCGGAGGTGGTGGGTTCAAACCCAGCCCTGGCCAAAAACAAAAACAAACAAACAAACAAAAATATATATATATATGTATTTACACACCCATACGAATGATAAAACACAAATATAGTCTAGCAAAGGGGAAAAATAAGGATAGAGAGAGGAGGGGAAGGAAGACAATTGGTGGGAGGAGGGAGGGTCTTTGGTGGGATCTCATCTAAAGTGCACAATGCAAAGTCTATTTCAAAATAACTAACAGTAAATTTTAAATGTCTTACTATAAAAAAATAAGTGAGGTGATGGTGATGTTAATGAGTTTGATTTAAGCATCCCATGTTATATATGAAATCATCACATTGTACCCCATAAATATATATAGTTATGATTTGAGTTAAAAATTAATTTAACGTGACATTTACTAAATGTAGACTATAAATGTCTGAACACAAGATCTAAGAATATGCCATGGTGAAGGCTATTTTAACCAGTTCGATGAAAATATTTCCAATTGTATATAAAACCAGCACATTGTACCCCATGATTTCATGAATGTACATACAGCTATGATTTAATAAAAAAAAAAGTTAATTTAAAAAGCAAAAAAATACAGTAACTCAACAAAAGTGTTTAGGAACTGACATGCATAAGGGTGGTGTTCAAAATTCAAATAAAACAGTCTGAGAAGCCCTCCCTAATGTGGTTTACTGGCGTGTCAGTTATGTGAACCTCAGGAGAGAAAACGTTCTGAGGAAGCGTTCCGAGAGGCAGAAGCCAAGACCCCAAGGCAGGCACTTGATGGGTGTTTGGGGAGCAAGCTACAAGTTACAAAGTCTTGTATAATTTGGAAGTTTTATTTCTTTATGTCTTTCCAAATGGAACAAGAAGGTCCACTTCATAGAACTGTTGTGAATTAATCATATCTTGAAAGTGCTTGGCTTAATAAATTAATATCTAATTAACACGAGTAAGCAAGTAATAGTCTTTTTGCCATAATGCTGACTTATCAAGAGATGTGTGCTGTTGCCTGAAGTCAGATCACAGGTGAACAGGCCGTAGGGTAGTCTAGCCTGGTGTCAAAAAGCCAGCATGATGAGGAATGACAATTCAAACTCTAATACCATTACTGACAAGACGTGTAAACACGAATACGTGTTTCAACATCTCTAAGCCTCTGCTTCTTAATCCATAAAATGGGGATAGTAAGATGTGTCCTTCAGGATTGAAAGGGTTAAGCAAAACACTAAGTATAATGAAAAATAATTATGATAGTTAAAACATATTAATTAAGCGCTTCCCATGAACCAGGCACAGTGCAAAGTCATTTCCTGTATCATTCATTCCAGGCTCCAAAAACTAGGAAGTAACATTATATCCATTTTGCATCTGAATAAAGTCTAAATAATGAGCCCCTGAATCCATGGCTAGGGAATGATGGAGTCAGGCTTTGAATCCAGCCCTCTGAAGACAGAGTTAGAGTTGGTGACGACCAAATCCTAAACCCCCTCATTGCTGTGCCTGGCACTCAATTAAAGCTCAGTAGATGATGGCAGCTATTACTGCTGGTGATGTTATTGTTATTATTCTGCCATTTAGAAGAAGAGAGTCCTTTGGGAGGTGACAAACCACACATTTGAAATGATACAGCTGGCAGAGTTAGAGACAGACACGCCCATCACTAGGGTGTACAATGCAAAGGCCTGCCAGCGAGACCTGCTCCCCAAAAAGGAATGAGTTGCAGATGTGACTTGTGGGGTAAAAAACAGGGGAGACACACAGCCTCCCTCTAATCCTACATGTGCTGAAGTTGGGAAAACCAAGAGTTGGAAAAATGCACTAAGAGTTTCTTTATAATACAGCTTAAGTCTTGCTTTGCTCAACAACCCAGAAGACATCTAAGCAAAGTATTGCCGTGGGATGGGGGCAGCGCTGAAGCACAGAATGAAAGTCCCAAAGCAGCAGCTGCAGTGCCTCCAATCCCGGGCATCTGTCTCCGCCCTCCCAACACACTTGCACCATGTGTTTGCTGCCTGTCTTTCTTTTCATCACTCAACTAAGTTTGTACAGATGGTTTTCTGAATTGACTTCTTTTTAAACAACTTAGAGTACAAAGTTGGTTCTTCTCTTCTCCTGCCAACTCTTACCAGGACGGCTTCTGTGTGCCTCCTTAGGAAACTTCTCCCCTGGTGATCTTTCTATATCCTCCTCATGTCCATCCCTGCACGCACTCACACACACACACATTTATGCAAGTTGGTTTTGTTAAACTCCTACTTCTGCAGCGGTTCAAGAAGAACCCATACTTTGACCTTTACACAGAAACGTCAACCCGGTACAAGGTAATTTGAACATCCCCAGTTTATTCAAAGATAGAGAGTAAGACTCTTCCCATGGGTAAAGTTTATTTTGTGGCAATGCCCTACAATATGTAAGTAAACCTTGTGCCATCTACTATGTTTTATAAGAAAAGTCTATGTGAATGGTGGTATGAGAGGGAAGGTTTGGTTATTGAAAGGATAAAATAAGGATTCATATGTTGGGTCCTTATAGCTCTTGGGAATTCTCTGTTCCACAGAAGACTCCCCAGAACTGCTCAGCCCAGTTTTAATGGGTTTCCCAGTCTTCTTGGACAAGACCCATAAAGAGTCAATTCTTTCTAGCCAGTACCGATTAAGAATTTATTGACACACAATTACACACATGCATACTCCCGGCCCTGGTCACAATTACCTATGAAGATACTGAACTTTTTAGAAGAGAAGAAAAAGTTTCAGCCATCTCTAGGTTCTTAACTAAGAGGAGAAGTTGTAGGGTTATCAAGGCTACTGCAGACCCAAAGCATTTCAAGATGCAACAGACCTCAGAGAGAACCACATAGGTGCCTGGCGTGGACTTCATGCTCAAGGCACCGTGACAAGCAGCCGCTTAGCAGAACCTCCCAATCTTTCAGCTCTGACTGTGACCTGGGCCCAGCCCTCACAGTTCTCTCTACTTCTCCTGAAAACTCATCCCTTTCAGTGGAATTTAACAAATGCATGAAATGATTAAATATGGACTATCTCCATTCAGAGGAAGGGACTTAAGATCATTTCTTTAATGTTGTGCTCCAACTAGTCACGATTACGCAAAGGAGAAAAATTTTGCATCATAAGCCAAGTGTCCATTTTACTAGTTCATATTTTGGTGTGCATCATTTTGAATACATCGTGCTTTTCATTAGATTTTATGTATACAACTTTATATACATCCCACATCCTTCCCTAGTACAATATCTGATGCAGTTAACAATTTCACATTTAATAACTCTTTATGTGACTGGGGAATAGCTACTTATGTGTTTGTGGAGAATGCAGACTAACTCAGACGGACCTAGGTAGAGTCACGCCTTCACAAATTAATAAGTACATAACATTGAGGAAATTGCTGAACCTCAGCAAGACTCAGTCTTACCATCTACACAATGGGAGGATGACAGTATCTTCCCAGGAGCTAATTCTTGCATGCAATGCACATGGCAGTATGCCTAGCACATAGTAAGCCTTAAATAAGTATTAGGAGGACGACCTGTATCTTGGATCAAAGGTAGCACTTTCTGATTCTTGCTGCATTCTTGCTAACCAGGGCTAACCTCCTTTTCAAGTCAGTGCTCTTTCCTGTCCAAGGAAATGAATGGCCAGCAGGGCAAAGTGGCATGGGGCAAACTGACCGTCACAAAGCACATGTTCTTCTAGAAGCTTTCCTTGGAGAGTCTCAGAAGAGACTGTTGAGGAAACTGAGTCCTGAGCCACCTCACACGTGACTGGAGCACTGCAAAAGACACAGGCTTCCTTTCCTCACATAGCGCAGGGAAGCAAAGGTGTGGTCGTGACCCATCTGGATGACTCGGCACCAGAAAGAACAATTCCTAAGCCAGGGACGACGAGAGAAGGAATGGGAGGAATGGGGAAGCAAGGACGAGAAGGGAAGGGCGGGGAAGGAGTGAGGGAGACACTGAGAGCTGCACCTTTAGATGGGAATACTAGCGTTTCATTTTGCTTTCTATTCAAACTGAACATCGCTGTTCCGTAAAAAGAATGGGGGAGGTTTCCATCATACGCACTTGTTGCATTTGCTAAATCCTAGTCTCTTCCTCGCTGTTCTTGTCTAACCCGGAGTCTACTATTCCCTCCGCTGAAGGCTCTGTTGCAGGCCTTTGGACGGTGAAGATGCCTCTGTTTCTTTCACTTCCTCTGGTCTCTGTGCAGAGGTCCCCTTATCAGTATGGCCCCTCTGCCTCTATCCTATCACCCCACGTCACAGCTCACCCTGGTACCTGTTGCCCACCCCCCACCCCCGGTACATAATGTCGGCTCAGTTTTATGTGCCTCCACTTCCTTCCCCTCGCCACAAGCACCACCACTAGAAGGTCCACTCCGGAGGGCAGGGAACAGCTCGCAGTTGAGTCCTCTGACCTATAAAGCTTCAATAAACGCCAAAGCTGTATTCCTGTGCTATACCCTAGGATGAAGGAGGGACGGGGAAGGAAGGGGGTGGGTCAATAAAGGGAGGGTTAGTAGGGGGACCACACCTATGGAGCATATTGCACGTATAAGTTGGATCTATGAGGTGTAGAACACAAATGTCTTAACTCTGTAATTGGGTAAATGAAGTGAAGGCTATGTTCATTAGTAGGATGTAAGCATTCCAATTTGTACAAATAATCAACACATTGAATCCTATAATGGCATAAATGTATTCATGATCTATGTACAAGTAACTTAATAAAAAAACATAAATTATAAAAAAATAAAATCATAAAAAATAAAAGACAGCCAGATACTGAGTCATTTTGGAAGAGTCTAAATAAAATGATAAATGAAAAAAAAACATACAGTTAAATTTTTTTCAAAAAAAACTAACCAGAGTAATTTACACCTACCATGATTAAATGCATAAACATGTATAAATGTAAGTATCCATAAAACCTCTACAAAAGTCTCAATACTAAAATATGTAACCATACAAAAATCTTAAAACAAATTAAATACAATAATCTGCTATATAATTTGAAATATTTATTTTTTAATAGGATAATTAATTTATAGTGGAAAATTAAGAAACAAGTTTATTTCATGAGGAAGTCCAATCACATTTCTTTTGAAGTGCCCAAAGAAGCTATTTTTCTAGGACAGAATTACATCTCAAAAGTCTTGTCTATCTGTGCTTCTAAGAAAGGAATAATAGTAACTAGAAAAATAATAATTTCATATAATATCCATGATAATTTTCCATAGCAAAATAAGCTTTTATAGTAGAAAACTGCCCCATAAGTCTAAGGAAATACAGTGATAATGTTCATGTTATAAAGGTAAAGTGAATACATTCATTAAACTATGCTAACAATAAAGTGCTATATTCTTGAGTGTCCCATTAAAGGAATAATCAGCTGTTTAACAGAAACAAATTTACATCAAGAAAAAAGGGGTGCATATGACTGTGTATTTATAAGATACAATGAGATACAAAAACAATTTCTTTCCACTAAACTTTATACTTTATGATGTCTTCAGTGGAGTTAAACTGGTGTTTCAACATCTGGGCACTCCATCCAAAGTGTTTCAATTAGAACATAGAAACGTGATACACAGTATTTCAAAATAAAATGGATGGACTTATCATTAAATAGTTAGTTGACATTCTAGTGGTTTTTTGGTTTGTTTGTTTTTTTCTTGAGACAGAGTCTCACCTTATCGCCTGCCCTGGGTAGAGTGCTATGGCGTCACAGCTCACAACAACCTCCAACTCCTGGGCTTAGGTGATTCCTCTTGCTGGGACTACAGGCGCCCACCACAACGCCCAGGTATTTTTTGTTACAGTTTGGCCAGAGGCGGTTTCGAACCCACCACCCTCAGCATATGGGGCTGGCGCCCTACCCACTGAGCCACAGGCACCGCCCTATGTTAGTTGACATTCTAAAGGAAGTAAAACAGAACAAGTAAATTTCAAGGGTGGAAATTTGGTATATAAGATCTGCATTGATTAGAAGAATTTTGGAAAAGAAAACAAGACCAAAAGGGTAGCAGCAATCGGCAGGAGATGGTTTAGAAATCTTCAGGGAGTTTCACTACACACTAAAGGTTTCCTCTCCTATAAGCAATGCATTCCAATACCTGTATTTCTGTTGCAATTTCCACCCAGACCTGTAACATTCATCAGGTGAGGGTGGTCTTTGCTTGCTAAGGGCTTATCCTTCAAGAACAACTTTTTCAAAGATGTTGTTTCATTGTTTACTTTCCCCAGCAAAGACATTTTTTGTCTTCACATTGCTTTTCCAATTTTTCCTTGGACACTGAGGGTCTGTAATATGGTAGCCTGTAGAAGCCAGCCTTTGTCTCAACCCACCACAAAGAAAAAACAAAACATCCACTATCTGGACAAGTGATTTGATAGCATTGCTGTCTCATCAATCTGAAATCCAGAATATACCCAACCTTCATCTCATCGATAATGACATAAGAACAATAGAAATAGTAATGTTTATTTCACATGTACTACATGCCAGTGTTATTACAAGTCTTTTCTGTGTGCATCACATGGAAATTCATAACAACTTCAGAATTCATACTTCCCCACTCTTCTGAGCTCAATGCTGCCTGTGAATGTCCAGTGAAGAACTCTTGATTTTAGAAACATTTGCTAAACTACGATTTCTTTCCAATATTTTCTAATTCTGTTTAAGCCACTAATTCAATCAAGTTGTTAAATTTTTAAAAAGAACTTTCAGAGAAGACTATCCCATTTACCAAATATTTCCACTTAGTTTGAACAGTGTTGTGCTAGTTCAATAAACAGCAACATGCAAAGTTTTTTCCCTGTTTATGTGTAATACTAACACACATAAGCACATATTCTGTGCCAGACATTGTTCTGAGGGCTTTCTGAGATATTAACTCATTTATTCTCACAAGCTTGAGGTAGGTGCTGCTATTATCTTCATCTTACACCTGAGGACTCGGTAGCTTGACCAGGAGGTTACACTGCTAGATTGTGGTGTGACTGGAATTTTCAATGATTATTTTGACTTTTTGTGTTATTTTCAATCATGAATTTCTGAGGCTACAGTCTCTAACAAAAGGTCTTCAGTTTCTGCTAATCATAACCACACTCTCCAATCAGCTCTCAGATTAGAGGTTTGTTCTTCTGACATTATCATCAGCACGAAGACATGGTTAGGCTCCCCATATCCTCCTCTCTGAAGGCCTGCTCGATCAATACAGAAAAGTGATTTCTAGAATTATGTCTTTCCAATTGAACCAGGCAATTAAATTCATTTATGGACTACTGTGCCAGATACTATATAAATAGTGCAATTATCTGAAGTGGAATGTGGAGACTCTTCTATGGTAATGAGGTGATTTTCAGGCTCCTCACGGAGCAAAACGCAAGGGAGCCCACTAAGTACTCGGTGATGAAAACACTATTGATCAAGATTGTTTTTAAGTGTTCTTTAAATTAGTTGCATGTAAGAATTTATTCCTGCACATATACATTTTGCATATATCTTGTCCTGAGCCCCAACACTGACAAAGAACATAACTGTCAATACACCAAACCCTTGTCCTGGAGAATAATTCAGCATAAATGACTCCAAACCACCCAGCTGCACTTGAAGGTAACCAGGGCGGGGTGGGGGGAAGTCTGGTATGCAGACCTCTAGGGCAAAGTCACAGCAAAGCCCCAAAGAGTTCAGGGCAGGGCTTTTCGAACTGCAGGCTGCAAACTAAATTGTGAAATCAACTCAGCAGGCCACGATTAGCACTTATAAAATTAAAATTTAGCATCACAGAAAATATCCGAGTATGTCACCATAATAAAGGTGTTTATGATACATTTTTATTTCCTGTGGGTATATGAGTTTACTGGGTCATGGTATTGTAAAAAGTATCTCAAGTTATGGATCCTGATTAACAAGATCAGTTTGAAAGTCCCTGATCTAATGAGTAATAAGTGCATACAATTTTCTGGTACTAAACGCTATATTTAAAAAAATAGATAGATGGATTCTTCACGGCCAGCAAGCGAGTTGCAATAAATGGATTATTATAGATTGTAAGAGGAGCCTTACATTTCATCCAGTCCAACTCATCACCCGACATGTGGAGATTTCCTGTAAGATCTAACTTCTTTAGGAATACGTTCTCTGAATCACTTCTAACTCTTAAAAAGTTCTTCAGTATGCTTGATCAAAATAGAACATAAGGCTGCTACTTTCAAATGACAGCTCCTCAGAGTATGTTATATGTAACTTTTCCCAAATAAAGAGTTATTGTACAACATTTAGAAAATACTAGAAAGCATAAATGAAAAGAAAATTGCCCATAATCTAATAACAGGAGTCAGATTGTCTATACCTCCTTACCCGGCTTGCTATTTAATATATGATAAATTGTTTCCTCTAATTGAATATTCTTCTGGAACATGATTATAATGGCAACATAGTACTTCAGGATGACTATACTTATTTTAAAATCCTATTAGATGGCTACATTTTCTAAATTATAAACCATATTGACATGACATCCTTGCACATAGTGACTTCCCTCATAATCTTCAGATTATAATCACTAAAGATGTACAAAATGTGAACACTTTGAAAGGTATTGTAAAACTGTCCCCCAGAAAAGTTGTGCCAATTTCCTTTTTCATTGATGACACAGAAAGTGTGTTTAGCCACAGCCTCACAAGAACAGGCATTAACCTGTTCTTTGTCTTTCTCTATTTGGTAGCCTCACAAAAAAATCTATTTTGTTGTAACTTACAGTTAGGTTAAATACTTTTGGACATATTTATTGGCCATTTTAATTTTCCCTTTTGTGAACTGCCCAATCATACCCTTTGTCCAATTGTCTCTTGGGCTTTTAGAAATAATTGATTTTGCTCCTTAGATATTTGAAGAAGGCGTTCATGCTCTGTGGCACTATTATCTCTGTTGATTTGAATATTAGGTGTGAAACTTCTTTAAAGAAACTGCAAATAGGATTACTGATACAATGACTATAAGCCACAATATTTTTTTCTATGAAGATCACTTTGCTGAAGAATATAGCAAATGGAAGTGATAGGAACATTGTAAATGTGGATGGAAAAACAATTTAAAAATATTTACGTAGAAGTTCCTTTTATACCAAGAAAATTGCACAAGCAATATGAGGTTCTCAGCCATCTTTTCTTCTTTATTCCTCCAACCACCACAAACAAAATGTACAGTTGTACTGAATCTGAGACATTACAAACTCATGCTACCGAAACAAAAACACAAGCACAACCTCAAACTTCCACAACTTATGTTACCATGGCTCCCAGGGACAGAAAACTAGAGCTTCTTCCATGTCAGATGAAAGATAATCAGCTTCCCATTCATACCCTAATGAAAATGCTACTCCAAATGCCTTCAGGGGCCTCAGAAATGGTTGCCCAAAGAGCAAAATTATAAATTTCTGAAAGTAATTTTAAATTTCTAAAGTCATTCACCCAAACAAGGCACTGGTGACTCTCAAGTACCCCACACCCGGGTCATAGAAAATAGGTGGTTATTTAAATTCTCTTCCTTCTGTCACAACCTATTCTGCCTCATGTCCAATCTAAATGCTTCTTAACTTGACCATTCCTTTTTTTTTTTTTGGAGACAGAGTCTCACTTTGTCACCCTTGGTAAAATGCCGTGGTGTCACAGCTCATAGCAACCTCAAATTGGGCTCAAGTGATTCTCTTGCCTCAGCCACCCAAGTAGCTGGGCCTACAATGCTCGGCTATTTTTACCATTCCTGCCACCAAGGCCTTATGTCAGGCCTTCCCTTTTTGTCCGACTACTGCAGTTGCTTCCTGCCCCCTCCTGCACTGCCCTCCTCAAACTTACCCAGGATACCACCTCCAGATGGAAGCCTCTAGTTCAGTGGTTCTCAACCTTCCTAATGCCGTGACCCTTTCTTACAGTTCCTCACGTTGTGGTGACCCCCAACCATTATTTTCGTTGCTACTTCATAACTGTAGTTTTGCTACTGTTATGAATCATAATGTAAATATCTGTGTATGTATCTAAATTCATCTATGCAGGATGTATTTAGGCGATCCCTGTGAAAGAAAGGGTCATCAAACCCCCTAAGGACTTGCGACCCACAGGTTGAGAACCGCTGCTCTAGACACAAATGTAACCACTCGGTGGCCGCCCCTTGTGACAAAGTCACGTCTCCATACTCT
Source organism: Arctocebus calabarensis (assembly GCA_963573935.1). Taxonomy (NCBI): domain Eukaryota; kingdom Metazoa; phylum Chordata; class Mammalia; order Primates; family Lorisidae; genus Arctocebus; species Arctocebus calabarensis. Next base: position 22,174 of record CAUYON010146939.1, read on the forward strand.
TCAACTTAGTACGAAAGACCCTTTAGACCTAGACAGACCTGCCAGCTTCCTGCCACGTGGCCCTGAGGAGATGCTCTGTCTGCTCACTCCTCTCTGCTGTTTCCTCTTCCAACAAAACTTCCCTCCTCCAACAGGCCACCCACTAACTCTGCAACCTTGATGACTCAGCGGAAGGCTAACCTTCACCTGAAAGTGTTTTCCTATCCCAGGCTGATTTCAGTGCCCTTCCTTATGACAGTCTGGAAAAGTTAATAAGTGGATTTTCTCATCTTTGAGATGCAAATATAGGTCTCTAAGTGCCCTAATCACGAGTGGTTGTAACACATCCTCTTCCTTGATAAGAGAAAAGCTCCTTGAAGTGTCCTCAGCATGTCACTCTACCCGCAGCTGTCTGGATATAGGAAGTGCTCAATACATGCTTGTTGGATGAACAACCTAACTTTTAGCAAAAATAAATTATGATATTTAAAAAAAATCATCTTATCACTTTCTTCTTGGAAAAACCAGACCATCAGAGGGTAATTACCAAGATTACACAGTGCTTCATTTTACAAGAGGATTCTCACACACCCTGGATTTTTAAAATATCAGTTTCCTCCGTTGCACTTGAAATTGCGTTTGGTAGTCATACAGTGTTGTGGACACATATCTTTTGTGGAAGGTAAGACGCAAAGACACAAGCACTTAGTCATCAGTTCCATTTTTAAATACCAGATGCCAAAGACAGCATGCTGCTTTGTACACAGTGAGTGCTCAATAAATAACTTGTAACTTTTTACGAGTGGAATCTCAGGTTGGCTGCCTTGCTCAAAATTATTCTCTCTTCTTTGGGAATGCCGTGTCCATACGTAGGTGTGAGCCCCAGGGGCATGTCAGACAGGTAACCTCGTCCCCTGCCAGAGGAGACTGGTTGAAGGATGAATGCCTGACCCAAGCTAGGCCAATCTTTCCCTGTACTTTTTTTTTTTTAATCTTAGGATTTAAGTGAATCCCTTTATAGGAGCAGGAGCTGCCAGAGGTAAACCAGATGTGTATACTTGAGAGCTGCTGGCTGCATTCCCTGCCAAGTGCAGAAACTTATAGTCCAAAGAATAAAGACAACGTGGAGAAAGAAACAGAGATGAGAAATGGTGAGAATCCCAGACAAGAATCCAGGAAATGACAAAAGTCCTAGTTATGTCCACAACTGGCCCCCAATCTCTCTGAGATCCCCAAGGTGTGGTTGTGGGAGGCATGCTACCCCCTTCTCGGAGATCCACCTGAGCTGGCTCAGCGTGGGCTCCGGCCTGCCATGTGCTGCCAAGAGAAGCCTGATGGGCTGAACAGATAGATGGAAAACTGATCCACCTGAATTTTTCCCCCTAAATCTCTTAATGGATTTGACCAGATGGTTTGGCAGAATGAAGCCATGGGCTAATTTACATGAGATGCCTATTCAGGAAGAGAAGGCAAGTATTCATTTTGAAATACATTTTAAATAAAAGTTTCAGGCCACAGACGCCAAAGCCAACCTGAAGCATTTTGATCACAGCAGCATGCAAGTGAGAAAGAATGTGTCCTCTTCCCACCGGCGGAGTCCCACAGATCCACTGTAGGTTTGGGGTGTTCAGAAATAGCAAAGGCTTCCTTTCTCAGAGTTCTTTCTGCTTCACATCCCCCGGGTAATGCAAGAGACGTGGGAGAATTTTCTAGTCTTGAAGTGAATTTTCCCAATAAGAGAACACACGGGCCTGCCTGAGCCAGCCCTGGAACTCACGTTGGAATTCGTGTCTTCACACAAAGGCTCCTTGCTGACAGCAGCTTTCGGGACTGGCTATCAGCCGGTTGGCAGCAGTTGATAGAGGCGCAGCCCTCTGCTGCTGCGGCACTCTGTGACAGCTGCTCTTCCAGGCTACAGTGACAAGCCATGGAGGACACACAAAAGTGCAAAGATAGGCCGCCTTCTAGAAATCCAGAGCTGGGCAGCCCCGCTGCACTGTGGGTGCAGAAGGAAGCCGGTGTGAGGGCTCCTCGTGCCCCCGCCGTGACTTGTCATTCTGTGACAGTGCTGCTTTGGGGTGAGGGTGTCCAAGAACGGCTTAAACTTTAGAGCTCTGACTGCCTCTGGCACGCAGTCTTCCTTTCCGGCCGTCCCGCTCCTTAGCAGAAAGCCGATCCTGGGGAGCCACAGGGCTTTTGTCCTGCGGTACTCCCGCATTTTGGGGGGTTCGTTTCTCCTTGGTTTGCTGCTTGGAAGCAGGTGCATTGTTCCTATGGACAGAGCTCCCTCTGCTCTGGCTGGGTCTCTGTAGGGGCTGTGATTCTCTGACAGGCTGCAGGGCGGGGTCCTGCCTGTCCTGCTCCAGGACTTCCAAAGCAGTCTCTCTCTCCTGAGACTGGCCCTGTCTGTGAACCTGTCCTTTCTTCCCTGGGTACCCCACGGGAGCAGAACTGTCCTGTTCTGACTTCTCAGTGGCCTTTTCACTCTGGAGAGGTCTCTTGCGTGAGGACTGATCTTCTAGAGTCTGCTGATTACCACTGAAGGTAGTTTGATTTTCTTGAGATATTCCTTTGGGAACCTCTCTTTTCAAAGACGGTCCTTTTTTGGACACACCGACATTCTGAGCCAGGCCATTTGGGGGGAGGTTGGCATGGCCCTTTTTTCTGGAATGATGGTCTTTGTCCCTTTTTTCTTTTCTCTGGAGATCTTCAGGCAATGGTTCAACAGGGGGGAGCTCAGGAGTTTCAGGCATCTGGACTTTTCCTCTCTGATTACCCTGAGGGTTCAGAGGAGGGCTGAGGGTAGGATGCTGGGGCACCACTGCAGGAGTCAGGTGACTATGGGATTCTGGCCGAGAGGCTGGGGGGTGGCTTCCAGGTGGTGCCTTTCTCAGATGTGCTGGCCGCTTAGCTGTCTCTCTTTGGATAGGGAGTTTTTTTTTTTTAGCTCCCATCTGCTGCATTTGCTCTTGGGATGAGGCCTGCATGCCTGGAATCTTCTTGCTGGAGGAGGCTGCTTTGGGAACCTTGCCTTCCTTTGCAGGCCTCACATCCTGATGAGCAGAAGCCCGTGGAGGCAGCTGTGGCTCAGCAGGAGTAGGGATGCGGGGGAGCCGGACTGGCTGAGCCCCCTCCTCCTGGGACAGATGGGGGAGGTGCTGTGGCACCTGCTCCTGGGCAGGGGGACTGATCAGAGGGAGTTTCACCTCGCTGACCTTCTCTTGCTGGACTTGTTGGGCGCTGGGGGCCACCTGGGGGCTCAGATTTTGTGGTGCTTTGGAATGGGGAGGGCTGATGAGAGGAAGTTTGTTAGTGTCACCTTCCTGCGTTAGGGGAGGCCTGGGAGATGGTGTAATGGTCTGATCTGAGGCCGCTGCTAAAGCCTCTTCCCTGCTGGGTGAAAGGGGCTTGGAGGTGGGCCTCCTGCTCTGGAGGGGAGCAAGCACCCGAGGCTGGGGCAGCCGTGTGGGAGCCAGCTGGCCTCTGGGAAGGAGAGCCACTGGGTCTTCTCTGCTCTGGGGCTGGTTTGCATTTGTTAGTAAGCCTTGGGGATGTGGCAATTCAGGGTAAGGAGTGCTGACCCGGACAAATTCTGCTTTGGGGGTTTCCTCCCGAAGAGGTTGTTGAGAATCTCCCGCAAGTCTCTGCTCCAAGTCAGGGTGGGAAGGATCTTTAGGAGGATCATGGTGGGAACTGTCAGGCAGAAGTCCGGCTGACTCAGTTTCCTCCTTATGGGTTATCTGAGTGCTGAGGGAAGTTGGGTCAGGGCCCCGTGGAGGTTCAGACAGGGGAGGGCCAGTGGGGGTGGCCTTGGCCTCCCCTGATTCTTCATCCTGGTCTGGCTGAAGACTGTGGTGTGGAGGAGAGCCCGGACGCACAGGAGTGGCAGGAGACGGCCCCTCTGCACCTGCTTCTGCAGCAGGCACATCCGTCTCGGCAGCTATGACTTTTGGAGAAGAGTGTGATTGTTCACCAGCCTCTTCCCTCGGGTTTGGGGACAAGTCTTGGGCTGGCTGAGCAAGATCAGGTGCTGATGAGTTGGGCAGTGGAGGTGAGTCAGCATGGAGATGGCTGTTGGGAGGAAGCTCTTTGGGATGGCTTTCTCCATCCTGCGTTGGCTCTTGGCTCTGGGGGAGATCTAGGTTCTGATTTTCAGGGGCCGTTGCATGAATCTGTATTCCAGAGAGATGCTCTGTTATCTGGCCAGCTGCTTGCAGCTTTGCCAAGCGCCTGGGAGATGGAAGCAGGTGTGCTGGGACCCCAGAGAGAGTCTTCTTGCTAGAGGGAGCTCCTGCTTTAATATAAAAAGAAGTTAGCTAAAAATAGCCTTAACCATTTAGTAATTAATAACAAAAAGCCTCTTTCCCCTTTTGATGCATAGAGACCCTTGGGGAAAAAAAGTGAACTTAGAAAAATCTTACTTGTCAACTGAAAACATGAACTTTAATAAATAAACATACAGAGGCTTATTCTTAGAACCAAAATTTATATCCAGATCTGTGGGTGGTGAGAAATTGTTCCAAGTCAATGAGATTTAAAATTTTTACCACCTTAGAGATCAATGCTGCTTCTGATTGTAGAAACTAAAGGATGAACATCCAAACCAAATGAATTCTCATTTGTGTGTTTTCTTGTTTCATGGCAATCCCCTGTAATAAGCTGTGAGCTCTGTGAAGAGTCATGTCTGTTTATCAATACCTGGCAAGGGCAGGAAGCTCGGCAGGAATGCAGAAAGTGAGCATTGAATAGAAAAAGAAAGACGAAAAGAATGGGTCTGATGGACTCATAAGGAAAACTGGATCAGAGAAGCTGCTCCCAAGGGCCCACCGTCCTAGCTGCTATCCTACCCTCACTCATCCCCGGAAGTCCCCTTTTCTTTCTGAGGCCATCCTGGGTTCAAAAATGGCTCTTGGAGGCCACTAGCAATGTTGATATTGTAGGGAGGAGTTGCTTCCTCCAATCACCATGGGAGCAAGTTCTCAGATTGACGCTGGTCTCATGGACAGTTTCATGGCACAATCATACCAGCAGGTACTTGTTTATGAGAGAAGCCCTGATAGTCTAGTGCCCCCAGTGCCATCCTACCCAGTCCTGGGGACATGGTTATGAAGTGTAGAGTGGCCAAAGGCGGCCACCAGTCTGCATCAGCCTTGAAGAGATGAGTCTCAGCTCGTTTGGGGGAGATCTAATACAAACAGAGACACTGAATCAAATCAGGTCCTAAGGTGACCCCAGAGTGGTCCGGCCCCAGAGCAACCCAGGCTCCAGCCACCATTCCCCCTGCGGGAGCAGGAGGAACTTGCCCTACTCTGGGTTCTCAGCAAGCCTCCCAGGCTGGACACACACCCTTGGTGTCCAGCCAAACCAGGGGTCTCTAGGGAGGAGGTCAGACCATGGCAGCTGGGCAAAGCTTCCTTCTCAGTGGGGTTTCTTGGGGCAGGGCCTGCTCCTCATGCTTATCTCCCTAGTTTATAACAGCTACAAACTAAAACTCTAGTTTAGGCAAGAAACAAGGTTACATTAAAACAGAAAACAGAAACTATCTAGCAGAGGCAAATTTATAGAGAGCAGAAAGTAGAGTAGACATCACCAGGAGTTTAAAGTCTATAGAGTTTCTATTTGGGCTTAATGAAAAATCTTGGAAATAGGTAGTGGTGGTGGTTATACAACATTGCAAAAATAATTAATGCCACTGAATTCTACACTTAAAATGGTAAAGATGGCAAATGTTATGTTTATGTGTGTGTGTGTATATGTTTTATCACGATAAAAAGAAATTTCAAAAGATAAAAAAATACAACAACAATAAAACCCAATAATGAAGGTTCTTTCCCTCTTTCATCGTTGCTGGTTTCCTACGATCAGACATATAAGAATTTTTCTCCCTACTTTCACAATTTAACAATTCACATAATTTGGCAAATGATACCAGGCCCTGTACAAAAGATAAAGGCTCCTTTATAGGTTAGTCAACTGCTCATTTTCCTCTGTTTGACTCATTGTAATGATCACCATTTCTATACTTAGGCAGAATTCTGAATAACTATTTGAAAATAGTATTTTATTTTACAATCCTTATAGCAAAAATTCAGGGTTCAACTTTCTAAAAGCTTTATTGCAAGCACTGACTATCCCAGGAAAAGGCTGTATGAAGGAAAAACATCCCTTACACTGAGTTGCCAATATAGAGAGTTTTTCCATATTTTATAGAAACTATATTGTTTACTCAGATTTTCTTTTGTCTTTATGTTTAGAAACAAATGTTACCTATATTACTACAGGAAAAAATAAGAGAATTCTATATATAAACTGATACCCATTTTTAGATTAATGGTACACCAAAGAGATTTCAAGGGTTTATAGTCACTCTGGACTGAAAGGTAGTATTTTATACATGCATTAAATGAAAACAATTAGTCCATCCACTGGTGAAGGTTTCTGTTTCAGGATCCAGTCTGACAGATTCTGTACTCAGAACGGACAGACCTTGAGCTTTCTTTTATCACTTTGTTCCACTCACATTGTTAAGAGTAGAAATTAATATTGCACTTTTTGCTTGGACTTTCATTTTAAGAAAAACAATGCTGTTGGTCAGAAGATTTGCTTGTTCTAACACCTAACACAGAATCTAATCTAACTGGGAAAACAACTTAGTTCTGGAAGGCCAGATTCTAATAATGCCCCATATTGTATATAGGTCTTATTGTAAGAAATACGAGTTCAAAATCATTTTTTAATCAAATTAATGATTATTGGTTAGATTTAGAATAAGAAACTAAGGCTTCCGACTTCCAGTCCACATTTCTAATTGCTCCAAAAAAGCTATCTTTCCCAGAATCAGAAATTATTTTTATTTAAATTTCTTCTCTTTGACAGGTTATTTTTTTAAATTCTACTATACTAACATTTCTGGGGTTTTTTATTTTATTTTATTTTATTTTTTGAGACAGAGCCTCAAGCTGTCACCCTGTGTAGAGTGCAATGAAATCACAGCTTACAGCAACCTCCAATTCCTGGGCTCAAGCGAGTCTCCTGCCTCCGCCTCTCAAGTAGCCGGGACTACAGGCACCCGCCACAACACCCGGCCATTTTTTGGTTGCAGCTGTCATTGTTGTTTGGCAGGCCCA
>CAUYON010146940.1:0-19088 GCA_963573935.1 Arctocebus calabarensis
GACATGCGTGGACTCCATCTCTGCTCCTGTTGACTGTCTAGCACCTTCCCATAGGACATTCTTTTTTTTTGTATAATAAGTTTTTATTTATTTATTTTTTTTGCAAGGTGAATGACTGTATCAATGAATGAACACAGTCCCTTCCGCCCGGCAAGGTGAATGAATGTATTAATGAATGGACAGAGTCCATTCATGGAATTGAGGCCTAGAAAATTCACACGAAATTGACCTAGGCATAGGAAATGGGGGTTCCCTATTTAGTCCTAAGTGTAAAGTGATGGAGACACCAAGATGCAGGTGTCTCCTCAGCAGGTGTCCAGCCTTTTTGGCTATTGGAGCCTCCGGTAGGGGGTCGGAGCTCCCTCCCTCTCTTGCCTGTCATCCAACCCGCTGGCTGCACCGACACCGCCAAGGTGGAGGCGGCAGGTCTGCCAGCTCCACTGAGCTGGCCAGGGCGCCAAATATCCTGTATCACTTTGGTGCACATTTGGCTTTGGAAAGTGGTTTGAGGTGCCACTCTCTTGAGCTGGTCATCACTGGTTCTTACAAAATCTACTTTTCGTCACACATCACAATTCAACAGAGAAATGGTATGATGCTACTGTGTAGAATAAGAGAACATGACACTTGAAAACAATAGCTCTGATTTTGGGTCAGCTCATGAGGCATCCACTTATACAACTTTTTCACCTTTCCAATTTGCTTCAGATGCTGAACAACTGTAGAATGGTTGACACTGAGTTCTTTGGCAACTTCTGGTGTATTTAGTTGCAAGAGGACAAGTTTCAATAATTTCTCTCAACTGGTCATTGTCAACTTCTGATGGCCGGCCACTAAGCTCTTCATCTCAGGGCTTTCATTTCTTTTGTAAAACTTCCAGAGCCACACTTTCTGGGTTGATTGGGCCAAATGTGTTGTTGACATTGTGAGTTGTCTACTCTGCTTTAAGACCCATTTTGAACTCAGATAAAAAATTCACTTGAATTTCCCTTTTTTCTACCATCATTTTCATAGTCTAAAATAAGAAAAATAAAGAGAAAGTAATAAGTCATTAGCAAAAAAAAAAGCAAGAAATGCACATTAAAATGATGTATAATATAACCATACCTTTTAAAGAATGTATTCTAGTATCAAACAGCAAATTTCAACAAACTGCAATTACTTTTGCCCCAACCTAAATATTTACCATTGAATGGAAAGTAGTCTTTGGTGAGAAATAATACTACATCTAAATATTCAGTTAAGCAGAACCACTTTATGGTTACCACATGTTTCTACTACTCTGAGCTATTTTCCCCATTCTCCTCATTGGCCTCACTAGTGTTTTTTGCAGGCTTGTCCAACACTAAGGCTTTACCCTAGCTGTTTCCACTCCCTGGGACAGTCTTGTTCCAGGTATCCACTTGCCTGAATATCTCACCTTTTGACGAATTTGCTTATATCTCACCTTGTAAATAAGAATTGCCTCCATCTAAATAAGAATAAGCACCCCATCTCTACATACTTCAAAAAACACCCATTTTCATTCTTATTCTGTTCTACTATTTTATTGCACTTAATACTCTCTGGTATGCCAAACAATGAACTTAGTTGTTATATAGATTATTTATTGCCTATCTTCCCTCTTCAACATAGAGATTCCTCCAGGGTTGGAAATTTCGTCTGATGCTTCCTACAGACTTAGTATATTCAAGTACCTAAAATGTTCTGACTAAATAAAAGATTTTCAATAAGTATTTTTTTCTGTCTGAAATTGATTTGTTACCAAAGAGTTATAATTATGAGTTCAAATTGCCTTATGTAATAAAAATACTGAAAGAGAAAAGAAACCAACTAGATGCGAACACTGACAAGGGGCCCAAACAGTCAATAGGCCAGTTGCAGATATTTCTGTAAAAGACTGAAAACCAAATAATCTTATTTCTGATATTTAATCATTAACACAATTTATAATTACAATAATATAAAATTGTGCTTTATGGCTTTTATTAAGTTTATGTCATAATGGATGATTTTTAAAAGTTTGAACAAATTTTATTTATCTGAACATCCATGCTGAATTTTTGAGAAATCTTAGTGTATTACATGAGAAAAAGTCCAGAGAGATGATTAAAGAAACAAAAGTTTAGACTATATTGTTGACAGAAGTGATTTCAATAGTGAGAGTTCATAAGTAGTAACATCAAGGGCAACACCAAAGTGATGACTGGATATAAGAAAAGAGTTACAGATATTTCCCAAATATATGGTGTAATTTGGGCATTGAGTTGTCTTCTTATACAATTTTGACCAAATATAGGGCACTGTACTCTTCATTTTGCCTAATCATATTTATATCCCAGAGTAATCCAAAGATAACATAATGAGAACTGAAATATAAAAAAATAATCAGCACTAAAAGTCTATACATAGTAATAGATTTAAAAATAGATACTTGTTATTGAACAAGGAGGTTTGGGGGCAGGTCCAGTTGTTTGCTGCATGAAGATCTAATTATTGAGACAACACAGATTGCTATGTAAGAAAGGAATTTTGTAGTAGGAAAGACATCTGGCAGGAGAGTGAGGAATCATCCTCAAATCCTTCTCCATGAGTAACAAGGTATGGGCTTTTGAAGGAGGGGCTGTGTGCACTGGGGCAGGTAGTGTTGAAATTAATGGGGGGCTAAGTGCACTTGGGTAGGTTGTGGGGGATGGAAGGCAGTGTCGGGAAGTCTGTAGGGTCAGGGACCTTTAAAATCTCAGCTCTTTTTCTTGCAGAAATTCCTCCATTTCTGGGAAGCAACTTAGAAAGGTTGAATAGCTAGTAAAACGTTTACGGATTCTGGTCAGCATGCCCTACTGGCCCAAGACTCTGAGACATGAGAGAGAGAGAGGATTACAAAGTACACATATGGAGGGTTATTGAAATGTGTTCGTAGAGCCAGTCACAGCCTGATAGCAATATAAATTCAGATATAGATAAAATCATTCTATTTTTATTGAACTCAGAATCTGGCAGTATGTTGGAGGAACGAACTCAGCAGAAGTCTAGTTTTAAAATGTGCAGTTGACTTAATCCTCAGTCTATTTATATTAGCACATTAAATTGGATTCATTTGTTAGATAACTATTACCTCATAAAAGAAAAACACAATCATTGTACAGTCTTGGCACAGAGGATAGATGAGAGTTGGGGAGACAAGGTGCATATAACAAGACGTGTGAAATAAAGAACTCAGAAATAAAGGAGCGTAACCACAGAGTGTGCCCCAGTGGATAGAAGGTATGAAAAGACTTAGAAAAACATAGGGCACACTCCACCACGATTTCAAGATCAGGTCTTGTTGAACGGTATTCCAAGGTTTAAGACATCGAAGACAAAGCCTAAATTGGGGAAAAACAGCGGTGGAGGGTGGAGTGGTGACCATCAGGAGCTTCATTGTATTGCAAATAGCCAAAGAAACAGAGCCGTTTTCCACTCTCTCTCAGTTCCAGATTTCTCAGCTTCTATTCTACAACTCTCTTCTTTCGCTCCTTTAAAGAGGAGTGAAGTAAACAATCCAACTAGGGCAAGTGAACAAATTGACCAGAGGAAATAGAACCAGTGTTGTCAGCAGATGTGGGGACTTGCAGTGTAAACAGGTGGTTCTAGTGTGTAATTAAGGTGGTTTGCGTGACTGCTGCCTGAGAGGACAGCCCTGAGGTTAGCTAAATAAATAAAAAAAAATTAAAACTGGAGCAAAAAATAAACACTCATATATTCCTTGTATGTGCTTGGCACTCTCCTATTCTCTTTCAAGGACTATTTTAATTCATCCTCTCAGAACACATGTGTGGTAAAATTTAGTAAAAACAATTACAGATGAGGCAACTGAGCCTCAGAGAGGTTAAGTCACTTTCCTGAAGTATATAAAAGTTTTTGTAAAGTATGTTATAATGGTAATTCCTCTGAATTTTTTTCTGTGAAACTCTGTGTTAAAAGACAGAGATATATTTTCAAAATTATCCTGGACTTAATTTTGTTTGGATCCAAGATTTTCACACAAATTCACAAAAGGGCAGTTTTCCTCAAATGTTTCTTTCTTTCTTTCTTTCTTTCTTTCTTTCTTTCTTTCTTTCTTTCTTTCTTTCTTTCTTTCTTTCTTTCTTTCTTTCTTTCTTTCCTTCCTTCCTTCCTTCCTTCCTTCCTTCCTTCCTTCCTTCCTTCTTTCTTTCTTTCTTTCTTTCTTTCCTTCTTTCTTTCTCTCTCTCTCTCTTTCTCTCTCTCTCTCTTTCTCTCTTTCTCTCTTTCTCTCTTTCTCTCTCTCTTTCTTTCTTTCTTTCTTTCTATTTTATTTTCTCAGCAGGCTTTTCCTGGTCATCAAGACTAGGTTAGCCAACTAGTTTTTTCTCTTATAGTATCTGTACATTTCCTTTTTAAGAATAATGACTTTAGTAGTTGTATAATCAAGTATGTATCCTGTTGTGTTATCTGCCTTTTTTTTTTTTGCCACCTATCTCCATGAAGTTAGAGATTTTTCAATTTAACTAATTTAATCCCAGCATTTACTAAACACTCAACTTTTGTTCAAGAAAGGAAAGAATGAAGAAAGGGAGAGAAGGAAAGAGAGAGGACGGGAAGGAATAAGAAAGAAGGCTCTGCTAGGGACATCAGAAACATATTCTAGACTGGCCAAGATAACCAGATTGGTGGGGACCTGGCATTTGGTTTCCCCGGCATTAACTTTTCTCCTTGAGCAACTCAGTATTCACATTGGAGGTTAGGGTTTTCATTACAGGTGTTCACATTTTGAAGAGATAAGATTTACACCTATGCTACTGAATATGACTTAATCAAGTACTATACTATAAGTATTGATTTCTCTCCAAAGTTTCCTATAAATTCTAATTTTTGTTTCTAAGTGGAATTTCACAGAAAGAAAATAAGAGAAAATGTATTGGAAAGTGAACTTGCTGTGTGTGTTTGTGTGCAATCATAGATAGAGATGCTCCTACCTATCTTATCATTTCCACTATATTGCATAAGACAATAGTTGAACGACGCAGAGACCGCGTCCACTCCGCAGACACAGCAGCCTCGCCCTCACGGTTCTGCCGCCCAGCTGGCCACAGGTAACCACGTTGCTGCGCTCGTGGTTGACAATGGTTCTGGCAGGTGTGGGGCCGGTTTTGCGGACAACGCTGCCCCCCGGGACTCTTTCACTTCCTTCATTGGGCGCCACAGCACCAGTGCATGAGGGTGGACACGGGCAGAAGAACTCGTTTGTGGGTGACCATGCCCAGAGCATCCTGACCCTGAAGTACCCTGTCCTCACGCACGGCATCGTCACCAATCCGGACGACAAGCCGAAGATCCGGCACCACACATTTTACAATGAGCTGCGTGTGGTCTCATGGAGCAGCCGGTGCTGCTGCCCCCAGAACCCGAAGGCCAACGAGAGAAGCGGCCCCAGCTCATGTTCGAGACCTCAACACCCGGGCCCTGTGTGTGGCCATCCCGGCCGCACTGTCCCTGCGTCGTCATGGACTCTGGAGACCGGTTCACCCACACAGTGCCCTTCTCTGAGGGGTACGCATCCCCCATCCTGCAGCCGGACTTCGTGAAGACCACGGAGTGTGGCTACAGCTTCACCACCACCGCCCAGTGCGAGATAGGGCAGGACATCAGGAAGAGCTTTTGCTACATCACCCTGGACTTCCAGCAACAGGTGGCCGCTGCTGCATCTCTGCCTCCTGGGGAAGAGTTCTGAGCCTTCCCACCGCCGGTGATCACCATCGGAGAGCAGGTCCGAAGCCCAGAGTTGCTCTCTCAGCCGCCTTCCTGGGTGTGGACTCCTGCGGCATCCAGATGACCTTCATCTCCATCATGAAGTGAGACATGGCCATCTGCAAGGACCTAGATGCCAACATAGCGCTGTCTGGTGGCACTGCCATGTACCCAGGCATCGCAGACAGGATGGAGATTGGTGTCCTGGCTCCCAGCTTGAAGATCAAGATCATTGCTCCCCTGAGCGCAGGTACTCGGACTGGATCAGAGGCTCCATCCTGGCCTGCGGGTCCACCTTCCAGCGGATGAGGATCAGCAAGCAGGAGAGCATCCAGTCCGGTCCCTCCACTGTCCATCGCAAATGCTTCTAGGCAGACGGACTGTAGGCTGCATTACACCCTTTCTCCACAAACCCTAACTTGCACAGAAAACAAGATGAGATTGGCATGGCTTTGTTTGTTGTTGTATTGTTGTTTTTTGGCTTGACTCAGCATTTAAAAATTGGAAGTGTTGTAGGCCATTAGCCCCCAAAAGACTGGAGTCTGTCGGCCTGTCTTAGTCTTGGTCCCCAGTGTGCACCCCCCCCCACCTTTGGGTTAATTCTGAGAACAGGTGTCTGAGGAGGAAGTTCTCTGAGTTCCCTGACTCCCTAGCCAGCTAAACAATGGTAAAAACTTACTCAAGCAGAGTTTCCCAGGTTACAGAGTTTCCCAAGCTACTGGGATTTCCAAGTTGTCCCCATGGTTACTGAATTACCCCCTGAGCCACCGCACAGCAACCCCTTGAGCAAACCAAAATATTGTAACGCCCCGCCCAGCTAACCATCACGGTTTGCTTTTGTACATGCTTGCTTTGCCACATCAGCACAATAAAAGGTATAAAAGGCTGCCTGCATTTCACTTACAGGCTGTTCCCCTTTGGGGCAGTGACCCACCTGCACAGGTGTAAATGAATCATTACCTGATTTGTACCCGGTGGGGTCTGTGTTTTTTTATGGGTGGCCACAGTTACAACAGAACGTGAAGGTGACAGCAGTTGAAGCCAGCATCCTCGAAGTTCTACGCTGTGGCTGAGGACTTTGATTGTATATTGTTCTTTATAAAAATAGTCATTCAAAATATTGTAAGATGCATTGTTAAAGGAAGGCCATTGCCCTCCCCAAAGCTGCCCCACTTCTCTCTAAGAATGGCCCAGTCCTCCCAGGCAACACAGAGGAAGTGACAGCATTGCTTTTGTGTAAATTACATAATGCAATTTTTAAAATTATCTCCTTAATACTTTTATATTGTTTTATTTTGAATGATCAGCTATCATGGCCCCCTTTTTTTACCCCAACTTGAGATGCGTGAAGGCTCTTGGTTTATCTGGGAGTGGGTGGAGGTGTGGAGGAAGCCAGGGCTTACCTGTACACTGATGAGACAAGTTCTATAAAAGTGCACACCTTAAAATAAAAAAACAAACAACAACAACAACAAAAAGAAAAAACAAACAAACAGAAAAAAGATGCAGATTCTCAAGTCAAGCTGCCTGGGTTCTATTTATAGCACCATTATTTCCAAACTGTATTAGCTTGGACAAATTACCTAAGCTCTCTTTGTGCCAGTGTTCTTTTATCTTATCAATTAATCAAGAATAATTATATTACTCACCTATGAAGACCATAAGATTTAATTTCTGCTAAGTCTATAGACTATTGCCTGGCATACTGTAAATGCTCAATAAGCCCTGACTGTTCTAGTGGGTATTTTAAAGAAATATTAATACTGGAAATGGAATGTGTGATGATTTGGAAAAACCCAGGGCAGCTTAGCTCCAATGAGTGTAAAAATACCCTTATATTATCTTCCACTGTACAGATAAAAATATTTAACTCTACATTTAATTGCAGTGCAGACTGCAAAGACAAGGTAATATCATGATTAAAACTACATGACTACGTTACATATGACTTTTTCTTCCTTTTCCTTCCTTCAAAACTCATCTCAAAACTACAAATAGAACAAGAAATAGAAATAAAACTTGAATCTTTAACCTGTTAATCTACAATATGTAATGTCAGAGAGAGAAAGCAAGATTGAGGAGGGAGAGAGACAGAAAGAGAGTAAAGAAAAAAGTGAATAGCTCAGAAAAGTGGGAGCAAGTCAGTCCGAGCTTTTGAAGATAGGTCCACACAGTAAAGCATTCTCAGTTTGCAGATTCCTAAAGTGTTTTAAACTGAGGAAGAAGATTACACTGGATTTAAAAACAAGATTTGAAAACTGAGACAGATTATTTGAATTTAGGATAAAGATTTATTATAGTGAATTTCTCTCATGTGGAGTTACCTCAGCATCAATATTGACAATCAATTGAACATCTATCTATACATTTGATCTATAGTCTGTTTTGTTTACCTATGTATCTTTCTGTCAACAACACACTCTTAATTATTGTAGATTTATAAAAATTGAAATGTAATACTCTAAGAATTGCAATTGTTCTTTCTTTCTTTCTTTCTTTTTTTTGCAGTTTTTGGCCAGGGCTGGGTTTGAACCCGCCACCTCTAGTATATGAGGCTGTGCCCTACTCTTTTGACCACAGGTGCTGCCCTAAGAACTCCAATTATTAAAAAATTATTTCATATACACTACATCTTTTGCCTTTTAGAATTGGCTTGTCTGTTTCTACCAAAAAAAAAAAAATCAAACAAACAAATGCCTCATAGAAAATTATAGGAATCACATTGACTCTACAGATAATTTACATCTTTCTTATCAACATAGACTGCTTTGATCTAGGAATATTGTGCCTTTGTCCATTTAGGTCTTTTTAAATCTTTTCGAACAACTTAATGCATTTTCAAAGAACAGCATATATTGTGTTACATTTAAGTCTTATGAATATTAATGCTAAATACTAGATATTTTTATGTTAATGAAGATAGTACTACTAATTTAAATTTAAAAGTTTTTATTCATATATAGAATAAAATTTTAAATTGAATTGGTACCCTGTAGACTTCCTAATATTAATTCTAATATTTTAGTTTTTGTACATTCTATTGGCTTTTTTATATAGACAATCATGTCAACAGTTCAAGTTCTCCTTTTACAATCTGTACATCTTATGTATTTTTATTTTATTTTATTATATTGACTAGGACTTCTGGCACATTACTGGATAAAAGTAGTAAGACCATCCTTTATGCTCCTGATTCTAAAGTAGAAGCATTCAGTCTTTTGTTATTAGCTGTAGCTTCCTCATAAATTCTATATTTTTTAGATTAAAGAACTTCCTTGTTTTAGTTTGCTTCAAGTTATTGTTATGAATGCACACTTAAGGCCTTCTAGGTCCTTAAATGCAAGCTTTTGACTGAATCCAAATTTTGCAGAATAATAATACCTTTTATTTGTATTAATCGTTGTGTTTGCTTTTAATTTATTTTTTATTTTTAATTGAATGTGTTTAAAATACCAAAGAATAAAATAA
Organism: Arctocebus calabarensis; assembly: GCA_963573935.1. NCBI lineage: Eukaryota > Metazoa > Chordata > Mammalia > Primates > Lorisidae > Arctocebus > Arctocebus calabarensis. The sequence goes on from CAUYON010146940.1 coordinate 9,217, forward strand.
GTTAAAAAAAAAGTCCTCGGAGATTGATTGCCAAATTAGAAAATTAGTAAACTATATGGATTAAATTGACAGCTTTTATGCTTATGACTTAATTCTAACTTCCCCTGGTGACTGGTTCCCCTACCATAGGAGGCTGGTTGGAGAGTATTTATGAGGGTCAAGTGGAGCAGTCTCTTATTAGTTTTGATGGAGATGCACTGTGCTGTTTGAAGTGGATTGGAATTTGTGAATTTGAATTGCATAACTCGACACTGTTTTTTATTCTTTCTGCGTAACAGCCTGTAACAGCCTGTCATGTCACAGAAGATCAAGAGAAGCCTGAAGGAAGAAAACATAACTTTTAACAAGTATTGGGGTTTGCAATAATATCTTATTTCTTGTAAAATAAGATGATTTGTTTGCTTTATGATACTTTAATATCAATATTAAAGAAATTCAATGCTCATCAGCACTGTAACACTCATAAAGACCACAAATATTTTAAATTAAAGGGAAAGGAGTGAAAGGTTGTGTTGCAGAAAATAAAAGATGAAAAGCAAAAGCAAAGGCAATTGTTTCAAGTAGCAATAAGACCTGGAAATAATACCACCAGTGCAATTTATAAAGTAGCTTCTATACCTGGGGGAAATGGGAAGCCATTCAGAAATACAGAAACTGTGAAAGAATGCATTGTTGCAGTTGTGGCATACTTAGATCCCCAAGGAACCTTTCAAAGTGCAAATAACTACCTCTTACAAGAAGAAACATAAATGAACAGAATGACTTTATGCAATACTTTAAAAGGAAAATATATATATATTATCCAATTGCTTTGAATGAATCCACTGTTACTACTGACTCAACATACGTTTTATACTTCGCTTGTGTTACAACAGTGAATTTTCTTTGCTATGAAGAGTTACTTGCATTGGACAGTCTTGTGAACAGAACATGAGAAATAAATGTCTTCAAGATCTTTCATGATAACTGTTGTGAAATTGGCCTGAATTTGGTAAATTTAGTGAGTGTTTATATAGATGGTGCACCTTCCAAGACAGGAAAACATGAAGGCTTATTGCATAGATTAAAAAAAAAAAGATGTTCTCATTTCTTTTCATTGTACCTCACAAGGGAAGAATTTTTGCGTTAGATCTACTATTTTACGTGACACTTTATAACAAGTTTTAAGTGTTATTAACTATATTTATTCAAATGCAACATAGCATTATCAGTTTCCTAATGTGATAATGTTGAAGAATTGCATATTCAGTGTGTATTTTCAGTATCATTCTAAGTTGTTTCCGCAATCTCAGGGACAGGTGTTAGCCAAAATTACATCTTTGAGAATAGATAAGTTTTATGAAGAACAGAATCTGCAATGTGAACTATTGAAAACAAAGTTTTAATAGGACTGCAGTATTTCTGTATGATATCATGTCAAATCAAATGACTTGAATATTTCTTTGCAAAGTAGAAATTACATCTCTAAGAAACATGTGGCAAAAGTCAAGCATTTCAAAGATAAAAGCTATCTTTTTCCAAAATACTCGTTTTTAAAATTTTTTAACTTTTTAATTAAATCATTGTTGTGTACATAAATGCAGTCATGGGGTACAATGTACTGGTTTTATACATAGTTTGAAATATTTTCATCGAACTGGTTGACATAGCTTTCATGGCATTTTCTCAGTTATTGTGTACAGTAATTTATATTCTACATTTAATAAGTTTCACCTGTACCCTTCTAAGATGCTCTGTAAGTGTGGACCCACCAATTACTCTCCCTCCACCCATCCTCCCCTCTCCCCTCCCCTCCATTGCCCCTTTCCCCATATTCTTGTGCTGTAATTGGGTTATAGCTTTCATATGAAAGCTATAAATTAGTTTCATTGTAGGGCTGAGTACATTGGACACTTTTTCTTCCATTCTTGGGATACTTTGCTAAGAAGAATATTTTCCATCTCCATCCATGTAAACATGAAAGAGGTAAAGTCTCCATCTTTCTTTAAGGCTGCATAATATTCCATGGTGTACATATAGCAGAATTTATTAATCCATTCATGAGTCGATGGGCACTTGGGCTTTTTCCATGACTTAGCAATTATGAATTGGGCTGCAATAAACATTCTGATACACTATATCTGTGTTATAATGTGATTTTTGGTCTTCTGGATATACACCTAGTAGAAGAATTATGGGATCAAATGGCAATTCTATTTTTAGATTTTTAAGTATTCTCCAGATATCTTTCCAAATGGACCGTATTAGTTTACATTCCCACCAGCAATGTAGTAGTGTTCCCTTCTCTCCACGTCCAGGTTAACATCTCTGGTTTTGGGAGTTTTGAGATATCATTTAACTCCAATAAGATTAGCCCAAAATACTTTTTTAAGAGAAAATTTGAGATGAACATCTCCCCAGTTAGCAAAAGTCATTGATAAGCAGGGTGACATATGCAAATCATTTGAAGAATATGCAGCTCTTGCAGACATACTAATTGGAGAATACAATGAAAGATTCATTGATGTTGAGAATCATGACATTACATTCAAATTAGAATTTCGGCTTCAACTCATTGATATTACTAAAGAACTACAGATGGAACCGATTGAGCTCTCAGTAGATGACATTTTAAAGTCATTGTTTGATACTAAGAAAGATCTAATTGAAATATAGAAAAATGCAGTAGAAAACCCATGCCTTTAGCAGCATGTCCAGAAAATGCTTTCTTGGTAATCTGCCACTTATTGCTGCAAATCTACATTTTCCTTCCTAATCCAAATCAGTTATTCTAGACCTTAAGCTCACAAAGGACTGATATCCATCTATGGGATCATTGAAACCACAGACCTTCATGCCATAACCAAATATTCAAATGCTTTCCAATCAAAACCAGACACAACAAAGTCATTAAAAGGTCAGTGAAATTAAAAATTAACAAGTAGTTTTCAACTTTTTGAAATTAGTAAGTTAGATTTTTATAAAAGAATGCACATTTTAAGTTTATTTAATTGGTTTCTTAAATATAGTCAACTTTATTACAACTAAATTACTGTGGCCTTTCAACATGAAAAGCTTCCCACCGCTGGTCTGCCCCATTCTAGTAGTTCTTTTCCTATAGGTTTTTAACCCATGTGTCATCCAAAGGCAAAAGGGAACTATCGTGTAGAATATAATGATTTGAGAAGTTCAATAGCTGTGATAATATAAAGGAGCACATGTAATTATATTAAAAAGGTTATATTAAGTGTTGATGAACCAGATGTGAAGTCCCCATGTTCACAGGTTCTTTGTTCCCAGTACCAAGATGATGGACTAAATGAACAGAATAAGCAGGTGCAGGCAAGCAAAATACCTAAGTTTTACTAAATACTAAAGCACAGTATATTCCAAAAGAGGAATGGGTCAGCCCCCATAAGTGGAGGAGACACTGAGTTTAATAAGATTTCTCTTTTTAATGCTGGCTCCCTAATTTTATGTTAAGGGGTGGAATGTTTATGGTTTATCTTGGAACAGAGTGGAGAATTCCTGGAATTTGGAAACCTCACCTTTTTTATTCTTTTGAAGCAATTTGTAGGGGTTGCCATAATATTTGTAAACTATTGTGAATTTTGTGCTTATGATTTTTACTGTCAGTGAGGGTAAAAATGTTAGTGTTCATTTAGGGACACTGATATGCATGTTCCGAAAACCTTTTATACAGGCCCCAGCAAGATCTGTACTTTGTGTTTTCTCTACCTCTTTGTGATCGGTCAGTCTCTGGAGATCCTCTATTATAGGCCAAACATCCAGTCAGTCCTTGGGGACCCCCTAAACAGGTCATGTGTTCCTTCTTCGGAGCCTTTTCCATAAGGTCCTAATCAGACTGTTCCCAAAACAACCCAACTCACTATGACCACATCTTTTGTCTCTGCCACAATGTCCCTGGGATATTGATTAACCTCTATCTCAAGGCAATCCATTTTCAAGTTCCTGTACCTGCATAGTCTCAATTAGCCCCATTTCCATGACAACTCAGGCCAACCGGACTCAAGCCAGTCCAAAATATCATCCACCATCCACCCTACTCAATCTAACTAACTGCCTAAGCTATCAGTTTCTCTTTTATGCTGATTTATTTACTTAAGATCCAAGTACAATTTCCTGATTAATATCTAAATGCTACAATGTTATATTAAGGCTAATAGTCAGTGGAACACATTATTCTTAGTTAAGCATCACAAGAATAGAGAAGCAAGAATCCTATGTACTTGATTCTGATATGAGGACAATTAAATGACCTAGTACATGGCAGGTGGGTGGGAGAAGGGGAGAGCAGATAGAGGGAAGGTGAGGGAAGGGGAGAGCTGAGAGAAGGAAGGAGGGGGTGGGGGAAGGGGAGAGCAGAGAGAGGGAAGGAGGGAGGCAGGTGGAAGGGATTACTGTGTATGACACAACTTTTGGGAGTGGGACACAATTATAAGAGGGACTTTACCTAACAAATGCAATCAGTGTACCCTGGTTCTTTGTACCCTCAATGAATCCCCAACAATAAAAAAAAAAAGACTAAGACTTAGCTATCATTTGAAGTCATTACCAATGACATATTGTTTCTCCACCAGAAGCCTAAAGAATTATTTCTTTTAACTTCATAATTCTACAGATTTGATTTTTTAAGTTAACACTGACACTCGAATATTGTGATATGATTGTCCTAAAAACTACTGCTGTGTCATTAATATGTAATTTTTCTCATATTTAAGAAAAATAAAATGTCCTTTTTCCTAGAAGGAGATATAACACAATGAGCTATAGCAATTTCCAACATGTGCTGGCTAATGCTAATAATGCTAACTGACATTTATTGTGCTTTTATTCTGTGCCAAGAACTTTGCACACATTATTGTGTTGGGTGGAAAGACTCTTGGAGTTGATACGAAGTGCTTGGTTTTATTTCTCAGCTCTGTCAATTACTGCGTGTCAATGGGAAATCTCACTCACTCTCCTCCTAGTTTAGGAAGGCTGATACCTGAAAGAATCTGACCAGAAACAATATGTAAAAAAATACTTCTAAACCCCGATGATATAAAATTATCTTTGATGACATGCCATCATGATGTATGTACATTCCCTATAATAGTCACAATATGTAAAATTATATATTTTATTCCTTCATTACATATACTTCACATCATATTTCTTTATATGTGCATGTTTGTGTATCTCTATGTATATGTTTATATATTTGTGTGTGTACATAACATATATTTCCAACTGATTTTTATTAGAATAGACACAGTGGTCAGTCTCTTCCTTAAGACTAACCTGTATGTAAACTCCTCCTTTAATAAACAGACATTATTGCACATTGTATTATCCATGATTTTACCAGAATTTATTTAAATTAGTCATGATCATCATTTTTGTGATATCATCATTATTTTTCCATTTTGCACTTAACAGTTTTCTTATTCTTGTCACCAAAACTCATATTTAATAACATTTGTTGAATTGAATAAAATAGAATTCCCAGTTTTCCAAGCATTTCTTGAATGCCAGTGGCAGAGTGACAGTGTCTTGCATTGCTCAAAAAATTACCTTAAATTCAAAGATCAACCCCCATGAGTTTAATTTTATAGAAGAAGAAATGTCTTGTGAAATACTGTCCCAACATAATCAGTAGCTTTCAAAGTATGTTTGACATTGAGAAAGACTGAAAAACAACACAGAAGGCAGAAGCACAGACATCGATGGCCTGTCAAATTTTTTGTAGACATGATGCTATTATCAAGGCACATCAGGATAAAATAAAATGACCTAGCTGACCACAGGCTTAAAAATGTCCTGGGAAGGAAAGAAAAATGTGAATCAAAAGGTAGCTCTGTTGCTCGTCCCCCCAGGCCTTTTTATTGACAAGAATGACAATGGTCCCAAGATGCACCATTATCTATGACCAGCAAGCAGACATCAAATGCTCCTGAGCTGTATCTGTCAGAATAGGAAATTCAGCTCAAAACAGACAGGGCTTGTTACATTTTGTTCTGCTAAGGTTTGTCAAAAGCCGGGGTCACTTGTACTGCCCTGCCCTGAAGGGGAATTGTAAAGGGAGAGAAGTACGTGATCTCTCAATGTTTCTTCTACAAGGAGACTTTGAGTCTGGTTGACCAAAATGTTTTGAAAGTCAAGTCATGACTCAAAGGAAGTAGAAAACAAAGTTAATAGTCTGTCATTTACCTACTTAGCAATGAGGTTCACACACTATAGAGGCAGAGTTTTAAAAGATTTCTACATTGAGAGAATATTTTTTTGCTAAGTGTGATTTGTTTTTTCAAACTCAAAAAGAAAAATACTACTGTTATTGGACTTGAAGGAAAAAGCTAATGTGCTCTGGCAAAGCGTTTTATGCCATGGCATTATGGAGTTTATCATAGTATGAAATATTTATACTGGTAAGAGATTTCTCTAATTTGCTTCTTTTTGACTATAGAGAGATTTTATATACAAATGTCCAGCGTCTGACGCTTAAGTAAACTCACTAACTTGTAGAAACATCTGTTAACCACTCACAAGAAATATGCGACTTGAGAGTATTTCTTTAATTGATTCCTCAAAGAAAATAACATAAGCTTTTTTTCTTCCTTCAATAAATTTGAGGGCGAAAATGGAAGCTCTGGTAACAAAGGGAATATTTTTTTCTTCCCTCCACTCCCCCTTTCTCTTTTCTTTTCCTCTCTTTAGGAAAGGAAGTTTAGCAATTTTTTTAGGTCCAGAAAAGAAATGGTCTTACAAGAAATGTTATTATGTTTTATAATTTTCATACTTTTATAAATTGAAAACTTGCATACTGGTGGACATGGTTGTTATCTTTTGCCCCTACAATCTCTTCCCAAAGTCTGTTTTATTTCCCATCTTTAAATATGTGAGAGTTCACATAACTATAGCTTTCAGAGTTTTAGGAAAGACCTGGGAGACTAAGTTGATAATTCTTAGCTTGAATTTCTGCATAGCAATATTCTTTCTTTCTTTATTTTTTTCTGAGACGGAGTCTCACTATGTTGCTTTCGGTAGAGTGCCATGGTATCACAGCTCACAGCAACCTCAAAATCTTGGGCTTAAACGTTTCTCTTGCCTCAGCCTCCCAAGTAGTTGAGATTACAGGTGCTTCCAAAATGCCAGGCTATTTTTGTGGTTGTTATTGTTTTAATTGTCATTTTGTTTGGCAAGCCCTGGCTATGTTTGAACCCACCAGCTCCAATGTATGCAGCTGGCGCCCAGCTGCTGAGCTACAGACGCTGAGCCAGCAATATTCTTTCACAACACAGAGTTAATGAACATTGTAGTCAGAATGTATGCTGTCCGGTCACAGTTTCCACCAAGTTTACTTTTCTCATTTATTCATAAAAGTTTGAGTTGTAAGTTAGACTCAAATTCAATTAATGAATAAAACTGATTATTTTTAATATGACTATATAATTCTAGTTAGCAACTCACAGTTCAGAATATAATTCTTCAATTCTTTCATAAGTGGCAATTTCATCTTTGTCACTTTGTCTGTGAGCATTACTGGGAGGTGGAGCATATTTTAGACATTGTTTATTATTCATACTCATGCAATAGTGCCCAGAATATAATGATATTCAATAAATGCTATGGCAGTAAGAAAAGAAGGAAGGAAAGAAAGAAGAAAGGAAAAAAGGAAAAGAAATATGAGGAAGGAAGGAAGAAAAACATTTTGAAAAAAGAAATTCATTTTTCATTTTTTTCCATTTCCAATAGAACTAATTGTGCTATAGGCACTGAAATAAGCACTCTTGCTCAACTTATTTAACAGGAAAAAAATACAGGCTTTCGAATTTTGTTATCATCCAGCTTACATTGTATTGGAGCTTACAAGATCATGTAAGTATTTGTCCCCATTAATTTTACAAAAGCTTCATGAATATGGTTGATAATGCATTTTTTCTTGACATTATCTTGTTGACAATGACATTGTGCCAGATCATCCATCTGCCTTAACTGATTCTCAAGTGTACTGCAAGAAATACTATACCTCTCTAACCATTAAGCGAAGAAATGTTTCTGTGGTGAAATAAAAATTCCTCATGACTTAAAGTATCTTTTAATTATTGATAGCTTTAATATTTTGTCTATATAACATTTCATTCCTTTCCATTAATTAGAGGAAAAGGATACTAGGTTTGTAGTCAGCAGTCCTTGGATTCAAGTCTTAGATCTGTAATTTATTAGCACTAAAGTACTGAACAGTCAACGATCACTTAACCTTGATATACTTTAATCTTTCCATTAATAGAGTTAAAAACAATTCCCTCACATCACTATTATGAAAACTCAATTGAAAGTGCTATGCAAAAAATGTAAACATTTCATGTTCAAAAAAAAAAAAATCTGTAGCCATAACTAAGAAACAAGAAACTTGAGAATAAGCAGAGGAACGTGGGGTGAACCAATTTATGCCTCATCTTCCATTATTGGAATGGTAGTGATGAGGGAGTTATTTATATCCTATCACTTGAGGTCATTGCCAAGATCTGATTTTTCCACATGTCTGCCCCCTGGGGTAAATGTTATGAGACAGTGCATAGATTAGCCACTGGTGCAGATACAGAGGGTGGTGGGAGCTTGTCAAAAAGTCATGCAAAAAATTCAAAAATTTCAGCCTTTTGGGATAAATGAGTTTTAAGGGACTTGCACAACCTGGAACATGCACAGAACTAGGAGTTCATGACGTGACATGAACTTTCCCCGTTAACATAGTACAAATCATACCCACCAGCTCCATAGTTTACAAATGTCATTGCAACCCTTGGAGATTACTTCATAAGGTCAGATAAGGAGGAGGGTCCCTTTTCTGCTCCCTTTTGCAGAAAATTCATGCACATGAATATAGCACAACATAGCACAGTATTAAGGATTAGCAGGAAAGGCAGGAATCTCTGCCAGGCAGGATCTGCCCAGATACTTCCCTTTGGGGACACAGGGAGACAGCGTGAGGCTTCTGGACACCCTGAGGAAGGCTAAAGCAGCAGAGATTGGGCAAGTGGTTGCATCTGTTCCTTTGGTCTGATCCTGTTGGTGGCTGTGGGTGGGGCAATAGTGGGACTGCAGGCTAGAAAGGCCTTGCCTGCATTTGGGTTTCTTTTGGACTTGGCACTCAGTTGAACTGCCTTGGGAGAACTTGGGCAGGAGTGCAGGGGTTTTTGAGTGTTTTCTGGGGCCCCAGACTGGGCCACCAAGCCAGACAGAGCTGCTAGTGTTTGGTGGTGGGCTATGTGGAACCATTGTGAGAGAACTGCCCTGGCAAGCTCCACCCTCAGCGTCACAGAACGGGCATTGGGTGGGAGCAAGTAATCTAGTGACTGAGCAGCCTAAAGGCGGGGACTGAGATGCCCTGCAGCCTTAGCCCTCAGGGGCATAGGGTGAGATTGGTTTTGGCACACTGGGTAAGTGGATAGCCACTTAAGAAGTGATCCCAGACACCCCACTTTCCTGGGAAAGCTTCTGCTTAGCCCAAGTTAGCAATTTAAAGTGTCTTCTAAGCAGGCTGAGGAGGATTTAAGCTCTCTACCCTGCAGGGTTTAAGAAATCATTAGAAACACAGGGTCACTCCCTACAAAGATCCAGTAACAACAGAGTGACTCTGCAAAGGGCCTGATCTGGGAGAGAAACCTCCCCAACTCTGAGGACAGTCATAGGTAACAGTGAAAAATAATCATGAGGAGGAATCAACAGAAAAACTATGGCAATATGAATAACCAGAGTAGATCAACTCCCCCAAGGAGTGACAAGGTAGATGAAGCACAAGATCCCTTGCATAAGCAAATGGCTGAGATGTCAGAAGTTGAATTCAGAGTCTGGATAGCAACTAAGATCAGCGCAATGGAGGAAAAGATGGA
>CAUYON010146941.1:0-64090 GCA_963573935.1 Arctocebus calabarensis
CCCCGCCCCCCCCGCGGGGCCGCACCCCCGAGCCCGTCGCGCCGCCTCCCCCGGGCGGGCGGAGTGGTCTCGCCGGCCCCCCCCCCCCCCCCGCAGCCTGGTTCCCCACCTCACCCCCCCAGCCGGCCCGCGGGCTGAGGCAGCGGCGCGGGGAGGCGGCGGCGGCGGCGGCGCTGCTGAGAGGCAGGGACCCGAGCGCGAAGTGTGTGGGAGTCTACGAACTCAACCCCTCTCTACCCTCCCCTAGCAGCCATCCCCCTCCCTCCGCGTCAGCCCCCCCGCCCCCCCACAAGCGGCAGAAATAATGAGCGAGACCGGGCGGCAGCAGCAGCAGCGCCGAGCAGCCCAGGCAGCGGCAGAACCGCTCCGGCAGCGGCGGCGGCGGCAGCACCGGCAGCGGGAGCGAGCGCAGCGCTAGCGCCGTGCGGGGACCGCCGCGCCGCTTCCCTGCTCCTGCCCTCCTCCGCCGCTCGCTCCCCTCTCGGCAGCCGCCTCCTTCCCTCCTCCTGCTCATTCACTCCTTCCCTCCATCTCCCCTCCTCCCGGCTTCTCCCCGCGCCCCGCCAGCCCTCGCGCTCTCCCCGTCCCCTCCTCCCGCCCATTCACTCGCCCCTCTCCCTTCTCCACTCTCTCCCCTCGCTCCTTTCTTCTCCTTCCTTCACCCTCCGTCTCTCACACCCCCTCCATTCCCCTGTCTCCTTTCTGACACTGCACTGCAGCTGCTCCTCAGCCCTGCCCCCGCCCCAGTGAGAACAAACCAGCAACATAGCTTTTTTTTCCTGAAGAGATTTCTATTGATCCGATTAAAAAACCAAAAAAACAAAAAACAAAAACTTAAGAAACCCCAAACGCAAAAAAAAAAAAAAAAAAAAAGAGAGAGGGAGAGAGAGAGAGAGAGAGAAAGGGGTAGAGACACAGAGAGGGGAAAGAAACAAAAAAAGAAAGGAAGAAAAGAAAAAGCCAAAACAAAAGGGAGAACCTTCTCCCGGTAGCGGCGGCAGGAACTGCAAACATGATGGCGGCAGCTCCCATCCAGCAGAACGGGACCCACACTGGGGTGCCCATAGACCTGGACCCGCCGGACTCGCGGAAAAGGCCGCTGGAAGCCCCCCCTGAAGCCGGCAGCACCAAGAGGACCAATACGGGCGGTGGGTATCGCTTCCACCTCCCCGCTGGCCCCATCCCCCGCCGCCCGCCCTGCCTCCCTCCCGCCCGCCCTCCCGCGGCCCGGACACCTCCAGCCCGAGCCGGCGGCTCCCGCGCCCCTGCCCCGCGCCCCCTCCCCTGCACCTGCCCCGCGCCTCTCTGTCCCTAACACATTTCCATTTCTGTGTTTATCATTCATCAAAATGGCGACCAGTTTTTGGAAATAGACCTATCTTTCCATTTAATCGGGCGAGTGGCTGACCATTTAAATATCCTAGACCTGGGCGAGAGGGTCCGTTAAGGAGGAGGAGGATGACCCCGGAGTAAGGTGATGGCTGCCCGAAGATGCGCGCTGCATTTAACAGTCTGATAAAATAAATAAATAAATGGCACTTGGGTAGCGGATTGCAAATGATTGGGGCGCCGGAGAGTTTTTCCTCTCTGCATCCTTTGCTTTGGGCCACAAGTAGTGTGCAAAATCTGGAGGAGTGCATGCCCTTACCGCACTTATATTGTCGGTGTAAATATCTCATTGATTTGTCTTCAGGGCTGTGCATGCGAGGGTGGGGGTGTCTGGTACGGTGACTTGTTAGTTAACATCCTGCGCTTCCTTGGAAGATGAGTTATAACGGGACCGGTATCGCTTCTTCATTTGCACTGGAGTCATCTTAACAATGCACCCAATGCATCGAAGCAGAGGTGAATTTATCTCCAGCATATACATTTTAGACGGATGGGGGTCTTGTGAGTGGCACACCGCAAAATTTGGAACATTCATTCACATAGGAAAGCTGGATTTACCGGGTTGTTTCGCGTTTAAGACATGATCAGGTTGACGGGAATTGGGAATTAAAGTTTATGGAGTTGGCTTTATTTCCTAAAACATTTCTTTTTCTTCTTCTTTTTTTTTTTCTTCTTGAATCATCAACTCCCTTTCCGTTTTAAAAATTGTAATTATTTTGGAGAAGGAACATTATCTGTTTGGTCACTTTTAAGTGTATTTAATATAAATCACTCCTAAGCTTTTTAGTATTGGCAAAATTCTTCTTAAGGTTCTTTAATTAATGAGCTTAAACGAGATCATGGTAGACTAAGAAGTGCTAAAGAAATACACTAGGATTAGTTAGATTTGCCAGTCCACCACGTTGAGTTATTTCCTGGCAGTTGCTGAAGGCTTGGAATACACCCCACAGTTTGGGTGGATTATTTGGTAGGAGAATGGTTGTTTTGCATACTTTAAGTGGGATATAGGCAATGGCTAATTGTAGTCCTTACGTGTTTGTTAATTACAAACAAATATAGCTCATCACTATACCATCCTGATTTTTTCATTCTTCTTCAACATGTTAAGTGCAGGTTTGTCATCTTATAAATTTCTGAAGTTTTGTTAAAGGGTCAGTTTATTTCGCTTTGCCATAGTAACCACAAGATAGAATTGGAAGACTTCCATGTTTGGAATAACAACTGGAATTTAGTCATCAGTTTCTACAGTGTTGCAAAATAATAGAATATCTTTAGGTTTACCTTCCAAGCTTGAGAGTATTAATCCTACAGAATGTGAAACATTTTGTGCATATTTGTTTTGCAGTCTAATTAGTTCATTTCATTTTTTAAGAATTTCTAACTTCATATTTCCTGCAGCTGTATGCCTAATGCTTTAGTTGCTGTTTTTCTCTCTTAAGGGTGGAGAGGGGATATAAAGTTTAAAAATATCTTGTTAACCAAGTATATTTCTTTGCATTTTTCAGAAGACGGCCAGTATTTTCTAAAGGTTCTCATACCTAGTTATGCTGCTGGATCTATAATTGGGAAGGGAGGACAGACAATTGTTCAGTTGCAAAAAGAAACTGGAGCCACCATCAAGCTGTCTAAGTCCAAAGATTTTTATCCAGGTAGGTGCAATGGTGAAGAGATTGTTTGATGAGTCCCCAAGGAAAGAAAGAAGATCTACATGTGTTGTGTGGTCTCTTAGAAAGAAATTTTTAAATAATAATGGAGTCTTTATTTCATTTATATATTGCTGTATTAGGTTGTAGTGTGGAAACATTTTCAGAATATTTCCATTGTTGATTGTGTCATTTTCCTATAATTGATGTACTTTGTGTGTTATTTAGACCAATTGCAAGGTGATTCCTTTGGGTATTTCTGAATACTTCTTATTAGGAAAAAAACTCTAAAATTTAAATCTGGAAACCTGGACAGCTGGCATCAGGAAATAGGGTTCTTCTGAAGTTTTCAGACATCATTGTAATGACAATTAGTCTAGAGTGAATTGAGAAGAGGGGGGTAGGGAGCTTTCTTAAAGAATGGAGCATTTACTTCTGAATCCATTATGTACCTCTTTCTGCTTCATTGCTTTGTTTGCTGGCCTTGGAGTGAAGTAAAGAGGACAAGTGCTGCCTCTTCAAATTTTTAATATATTGCAGTTTTAATGTAATTGAGATAAGGAAATCTATATTATTATGCAAGAAGTGAAATACTTAAGAATTCCTTCTACTTCATGTTGTTTAGGAGCTGTATTTGATTAAAATATGGTAACAGCATAGTACAGTAACCCACTGGAATATGGCAAGTTTCCCAGGAGGTGTAATTTTAAATTTTTTTTCATTTTTCCGTGTGCTTTTTATTTTAAGTGTTACTTTGTTTTGCCTCTTCATCTTTTTCTTTCTTTCTTATCATTTTGCTGATCAGTATATATATTTTAAGTGTACTGGAGAAATCTCTGTAATTGAATAGCGTATTTCCTAGATAAAACATTATTAGCTGATTTGCTTTTTATTTAGATCTAGCTTTCTGGCTTTTTAAAAAAGTTATTACATCTTTATGGCTGTCAAAAATATCAGTTCAGCGCTGAGGGACCGATACTGCTTATTTATTTTTTCCTATGGAAAAGAAAAGCTGATTTGCTTTCAGTGATCTAATTCAGTAAGAGTTCTTTAATACAGCAAAGACATCTGGCATGAATGTAAGCAGAACATTTGGAGGACTTCTTTTTCATAGCCAAACACTTGGTGTAGAAATGGACTATGGTAATGGATAAGAAGGTTTTAGGATGGTTGAAACTATCATTTTGTTATATAAATTAAATATAACATTTGGGGTAAACATAAAATTTATTAAGGTAAAGTACAATCTGTTAGATATAGATTATCGATAAAAGTTTGTTTCCTATGAGTGTAGTTTTGCAGATGGCTTTTCTTGTCTGTAAAACTTTCCTTATGCATTAAGAAAGTTTACTAACATATTCATATTCCTATGTTTAACAGGTATATTATGATTAAAAAAATCAATGTGGAATTTTGTGAAAACCTTTAGAACAAACAAAAGCATTCAAAAGAGCTTGATTGCAGAATTAATAACGTGATAGTTCTAGGAAAAGAGCTGCAATGGTAAATTAAATTCACTGTCAATAGATGAAAATGAAATAGCTTTTTTGCATTATACATGAGGTGGTATCAGATGTGCAGGGATGTTACAGAAAATTGGTGTTTATCAAGGATATTCCAAATACTAAATTAAATGCCTTTTCATTTGAATATAGTTTATTTTCAGTGGGTTGGAAAGGGTGCACAGAGAATTAGATCTTTTGGTTTTAGTCTACTTTTTGCATTTTTTTCTTATTACATTGAAATTGCTTATTTTATTTATAGTTCTGAGGCATGTAAAGCAAGAATATCTGTTGGAAAAAAAGGAATAGCTGGAATGCATTGAATAAAATTTTGTGTGTGTGGTGACGTAACCTGATCAAATATGAGTTGAAATGTCGGATAAAAGAAGGCTTGTACTTTGTCTGTAACAGGTGGAAACCAATCAAACCCTATGGGATCAATTTTAAAGATAAAATAAAGCTTGTAGTTTATAAGAAGCTTTAAGAATTCTGAACAGTTTCTATTGAAATATGATTTTAAATAGATTGTCACCTGTTTGGAGAGAGACTCTTTCTTCTTCAGCTAGACTTTAATTTTAATAGTCTTTCTGTTCACACTTGACCGCAAGTCTGTGGATTTATCTAAGATCCTGGTATTCTTAAATGTAACAGCCTCTGAGTTCTTTTCCACTTCTCTTACTTAGAAATATATAAGGGGTACTTAGCTTGCACATCTCAGATGACTTGAATTGCAAAGCTATGCTTCATATCGCCGACTTAGAAAGATTTTCTTAGAGGATTATAGAGTAATTTGGTAGCCTTTTTTTGTCTTTTAAATATATCTGTATAACTGTCACATTCTATTAGAATGAATATATCTGATATTTATTTCATGCAGCATTTTTCTGTTTCTCATTTAGGAGGAGAGTATATGTAGAGAAAATTATACTCTGCTTGTATAGTCTAACAGATTTCCTCAATCTTCCTAAGTTTTGGAATGATGTGATTGTAAGGTTGAGTTAAAATACCATGTATTCTTGAAAACTTTCTTCAGGATGTGTAACACAGAATACGGTCACTCTTTGGGGACATTTGAATAAATTTCAACTCCAATGATAGATACTTTTAAAAATTATAACCAATATAATCTCCTCACATTTGTCTGTTTCCCCTTTTTCCTTCCCTCAGGTTATATCTTACGCAACAATAACCTTTCTGAGTAATTTTTAATAATTTTGGTTGAAATGAAATACATATTTTTGTACTTTAATTGAATGTAGAATTTGTAAACTGGGTATTGCATTGTGTGTTTCAACACGGCACATACTAAATGAAATAACTTTTGAAAGTTGTGTAATGAGGAATTGTGAAATACATTTTTCAGTTATTGCAATCAGAAACAAATGATATACAAGTAGGTTTATTTTACCTTTTGCCGTATGCGTAATCCATTTATTTATTTTTAAAAATCTAGTCTTAATATTGGTGATTTAAGATAATATCTTTTTTTCCTTATTTCATTAGCTCATCCTAATTTGATTTATTTAAATGTTCTTTTGTAATCAGGTTACATAAAGTAACCTTATAGTAAAAAAATACTTCTCATTTTGGGGAATATATTACTCTATGCATTTTCAGAATGGTGATAATTTTTTTCAAATTCTTTTATTTTGGATCTGCAGATGTTTTTAGTTTTTGTTAATAAAAAAATTGTTTTTGTCTGTTACCAT
The DNA here is from genome assembly GCA_963573935.1 of Arctocebus calabarensis. Lineage (NCBI taxonomy): Eukaryota > Metazoa > Chordata > Mammalia > Primates > Lorisidae > Arctocebus > Arctocebus calabarensis. The sequence goes on from CAUYON010146941.1 coordinate 6,244, forward strand.
TTAATTGATGGTTCAGGTAGATAATCAGAAAAATTTATTGAAGCCATTATTGGTTGGGAATAATAAAGGATATATAACATAAATATTTTCGTATGTGCCTTGGATTTTAGAACTCTCTAGAATATACCTATCTTTATTCTGTCATACAGCACTGAACCTGTTCATTTTATCAGTCAAACAGGAATCCTTCATTATAGTGTAGGAATCTATTTGCGAGTATTTATATTGTTTTCATATTTGTGGTTATAAAGCTGGATCACATGTAATGCAAATTATTTCCTTTTATGATCCTTAAGTTAAAATTCGTGTTATTCCTACCTTCCTTACATCTTGATTTTATCACTTTTGAACTTCAGTGATGCTTTTTTCTTTGATCACAAATAATTTATACCTTTTTTTTTTTTTTTAAATCATGAAAAAGCACAATGTAAGTGAAATTTTCTTTTGGTGAAGGAAGTGGCCCACATTGCTTTTGTTATGACATGGGCAAAATTCAGTGACCAGTTTAAACTTTAGCATTTGAAATGTATAATCATGATTTTTTAAAAGTTGGAGGATATAATGAAGTTTAAAATGGATTACTTCTATTTACATTGTTGGAGGAAGAGTATTAATGATATGTAGTATTATACAATGTAAATACTAATAGCTTCTAAAAGTTGTACTTTTTGATCTTACATACAAAGAGTCTTAGAAATTTATTCTATATGTTTTGGGCAAAATTAGTCAATGACATAGAATTATAACAAGTAGAGAAAATAAAGCATAATAATTTTCAACATTGGGTGGATTTAATATGATAGTTATTATTGCATTGTGATACAGCTTTGATTTTAGTATGATCAAAGAGTTGCTGACACAGAGTGTTTTCTTTGAATCTTAAAGTTGTAATGTTTATTTTTGACCTACAGCATATTGCCTTGGGTTTCTTTTATATTTTATTTCTATATCTTCAGTTGAAAGACAAACAGAATCTTATACATTAGCATCCCTAAGAATATGCTATTTTTTTACTTTTTAAATTATATTTAATACTTTATTTTCTAATTTTAAACAATGGGGTAATCAGTGTACGAAGGAATAGAAGTGGTACAGCACAATCTATATTAACATTGCAGTTTCCAAAAGATATAATGTTTATACTTATCTTGTGTATGCAAATATTCTGTGGGATTTTTAGAAATATAAATTAGCATTAAAAATCTTAGCTATTCTTTTCATTTAATTCTCTTTTATTTCATTCTGATATTATATCTTCTGTCATTGAGATATTAAGTTATGGAATATCATTAGTTTATAGTGTTGATGCTTTCATGAATCATATAGCACAATGTCTCTTTAAATTTGCTATTTGAAACCTTCTGGGTTTTGGAAAAATAGCTCATTTAAAATTTGTGACATAGTACGAAATAATTTAACAATATTGCCTTATAAACATCACTCCAAAGGATTTTAATATAGTTTAGGAATAGTGAACACAGTGAAATAGTTAAATATACTTATGTATTGAAGATGTTTTTAGTAACAAGAGCAGATACAATATATGTCTTAGAAATGCTAAGGAGTATGTGGTATCGCTAAAAACCCAACCAATAACTATCAATCAAAAACTTTTCTATTTCGTAGTTCTATTATGTTTTGTTTGGGTCTGGTGAAAACAAATACATTCTTAAAAGAATTATAAAGTGGCACAATGACATTTATTGAATACATATTATTATACTTGTTAACTAAAATTCAGCACCTAATAAACAAATTTTATATGTAGTTTTTAACCCTAGCCTCTTAGTTGTGTCCAGTTTAGTACAGCTATATTTTAAAATACAACTTTTATGAGCAAGTACTTCTTTTCAAAATAAAACTGGGGGAGTGAGGGTGGGAGATTTGTGCCTGATTGCCATCTCATTTCCATCTTTGGATACAGCTTTAGCATAAAGTTAAACAACATCTGCAGAGATCTGACTGACAAACATCTCTCTGGGACTCATCATTGCAGTCTGCAGCAGGTGCATGCAGCTTTGCTATCTTTTCCAAAAAAGAGGTTAGTTTGTTCTAACATTTATCAGTAGACCAGTGGGAGCAAATGACGAGAGAGAAGAGGTTGGTTGTCACTTGTCCAGGGCTGGAATACTACAGGTAATTGGACTGGACTGGTGGGAGCCACAACAGTGTGTGTCTCACGTTGCACTGCAGCTGCTCTGGAGCTTAATTAACCTGACCCTCAGAGACTGAAGTGTCATGAAATAAAACGCAACATGCAAGGAAGGAAGCAGTACTTTTCAATACTTTCTGATTGGTTGAAGTTTCCATTCTCTTCATCTTATTTTTTAAAGACAATGGCATGAGCTTTCCTGTATTTTTAGTATAGAAATACTGAAAACAAAATGATTTTTTGTTAATCTGATAGAACGTACATAAAAGGGGATGGAGACTTTAGGCATAGAAATGAAGAGAAAATAATTCTATGTCATAAGTGTTTGAATTTTCCTGTTCCACAAGTGTATGGTGGTAACAGGATTAAGTGGAAAAAAGTAGAAGTACTTTGTAGTACTTTTTGAAATTATCTCAGATTAACATTTGTTTATTTTTATGGGCCCCCAACGCCATGTAAATTAAGCTGTATCTGTCTAGAATGTTGAGGTCTTTGGCAAGCAAACTTTGCAGAGTATTTTAAAGTGTTCCAACAAAGAAGACGGGTATAGTGTGTTACAAACATTTTTAAGATTGAACCTACCAAAATAGGAGACCTGTTGAAATGGTTCTTTACCACATTTTATTACAAATAAAGGAAAATTTCGTCAATGAAAAATCACTTAGTATGTCGTTTCTCTCTATTGTTTTTAATTTCTTACTTTGCTTGAAATATTGGCTTCGAAAGTGTGCTTCCAGGACATATGTAGAAGTTTTTGCGTGTTCTGTTAGAATTTCCAATAAATAGAGATATCTCTTACCATAGCCCTGTTTGGTAATGGCCCTTAAATTTAGGAGAACAGTTCCTAAGTTTAAAATATTATTAAACTAAATCTGGCAACATGTTGTACTATTCTTAAAGTAATTTGGAATATAAAAAATGTTTGGAGTATTTATGATGCAGTTTTGTAGTTTGAATCTTCTAGTAAATTACTAATTTGAATTTTTGGTAGCTATTGAATATAATTTTTTAATTACTCAAGATTAATTAAGTTTTGGAATTTGAACAGATTTTTTTTCCTGGTATTTTTGTAACCTATAGACTTCTCCTAAAGGAATCTTTACCAGTATTGCCATTAGGTATCTGATTCTGATGACACTCTTCGTAAAAACAACAAACAAAAAATCACGAATAGTTGGTTCATTGATAATTATAGTAATTATAGAGGATAAGGTGAAAATAGTCCTCTCCCAAGGTCAAGATAATCATTTCAACACATAAATCATTTTTCAGACACGATTTTTTATTTTTAATATCATGAACTATTTTAGGCGTTTTTTTTGGTCAATTTTTATCAATATAAAAATGATGTCTTAAAATTTCACATATATACTTTAACATGATTTTTACCTTTTTAATAAAGCAAACATTGAATAAGAGTAAACATTTTAAGACTGCAAGGTAAAAAAAAATATTATGTACACTGATAAAATTTTTGAACTATTTCAATATTTGCTAAGTTTCAAACCACTATGGATATTCTTTTCCATGACAAGTCTTGATCATGAAAACACCTACTATTTGCACTTCATCATTGATCTTTTGCTGCTTCCTGCAGGGCCTGTCATAGCACCGTTGACAGGACCAGATGAAAAATGAAAAAAGTATCTTGAGTTTTTTAACAGCAAAATGATTCAGGTAAGATTATTTGGTGTGGAAAATAAAACATTTTTATCCATTCTGCATCTAATTTTATTTAACATTTGATACTTTAAATTGCTGATATATTTTTCTTTCTCATTTCAAGACCTGTTTTATATATTACTGATGTTCAGTGTGTTTCTAATTTCAGATCAATTTTATTCTGAACTCAGTAATTTTTAATTTTAGATGATAGTGTTTTTAACTTGCCTTGCAACACGAAACATATCTTTTGAGGTTTTGAGGAATAACTTTTCATTCCATTTTAAAGATTTTTAAGAATACTTTTTCATTGAAGACCCCATAAAGCTATTCACAGAACTTTTTTCATAGAATGAATTTTTCAGTTAAACATGACGTTAAATCCTGTCTTCTTTCTAAGATGTAATAAATGCTGACTTTCAACTTTTAAAAAATTATTCTGATCTTAAAGAAGGAAGTTGTCTTCATTTAAATTGTTAATAATTTGCTGCTCTAGGAATTAGATTGGGCAGTGACTGTATTTTAAGATCTAGTAAGAATGTGAGAGGAAGAACAGAGTAGAGGGAATTTCAGAAGTACATTTCAACTGTGGTTCAGTGAGTAGGGCGCCAGCCCCAGCCAAAAAAAAAAATATATATATATATAGTAGGGAATGGAATAAATGATTTTGTTTTTGTTTTTATATTGCTAAATATTTTAGACAAACTATAGCTTTTCAATTTTCATTATATTCATTCTTAAAATATCTGATCTTGAGGTGGTTAGTGTAAGAGGCAAGTGAACTCTTATAGGGAGAGCTCATTCTCATAGTTAAATTATTCTTTATAGAAATCATATTTTTATTTTTGTAAGACTAACAGGATTTTTTTAAAAAGTCGTGAAACTCTTCTTTTTAAGCCTATTTCATTCTTTAATGTATTATCTATCTGGAAGCTTCCCTTTTTTTAATTATTATGTGTGTTTATCAGATTCTTCCTGTAAGCTCAAGTATAGACAGCTATGTAGTCATCATTACTTAAAATTACTACAAAGCATTTTCTGTTCATTAAAGGAATACAAGCAGGAATACATCAAGAAGTTGTATTTTGATATCATCTCCTTAAATTTTGTTTTAAATTTTTAATATTGTGGCATTCCTATCAAAGACTTAATAACAACACTTAGGAGTTGCTAAGAGGTTTTCAACTTAAGGCATTTCAAGAAATCATAGAATTGTGGAACTAGTTAGATATTATCTATTCTAAAACCTTCTTAAACAGTTGAGAAAACTGAACTACCAAGAGATTTAGTTATTTATGCAGGTTTTTTTAATTACCTCATAACTTTTAAATATGTTTTCTTAATTTGAGGTATGGTTAATTGTAGTAGTTTTACTTCATTCTTTTCTTGTTTCGCTCTGCTCTTTTATTTTTCTTTTTAACTTTGAGGAATTCAGTCCTTACTTTCTCTCTTGCCTAGTTTTAAAATTAATAGCACTTTTTTTTTTTTTTTTGGCCAGAGCTGGGTTTGAACCTGCTACTTCTGGCATATGGGGCCTATGTGCTACTCCTTTGAGCCACAGGTGCCGCCCTTGGTAGTACTTTAAAAAAACTGAGATAAAGGCCTAGTGGTTGGTTATTTTATGATTTTTTTGGTGTTTTTAGTTAATGTGCTATACTGAAGGACCAATGACCAGATATTCTTTAGTGATTACTACATATTGGGGGGAAAAGAGATATATGGTGATGGGTTATATTGATTGGAGTATATAATCACTTCATTTTCTGTTTTTCTATAATTACAGTGTTTGAAAATGACAACTTCTTAGAGCTATTAGATTTCCATCCCTTTGTTACTTTTCTCCATTTGAATTTTTTCTTATTTTTAATTACAGTCTGTACATTTTTACTTTTAAATTTTTGGTTAAACAGACTATTAACCTTTGTAAAAGTAACATGTAGACTTTCTAAGTTCAAGTTTGTTTTCAAGGATTATTGCAAGAATATATGTACTTTCCATGTTTTTATGACTTTCATAAAATCTTCCCTTAGTATGCCAATTTGGCTGGGTATTCATAACAGTTGGTTTTAAAAAGCTCAAAATATTTTGATTAAAAAATAAGCATGAGGCTAATTATAAAACAAAGTAACAACGTAACTATAATATACAATAATTATTTGATAACAATTTTTTGTCTGTCCCTTTCATTAATATTGACTCATTTCTCAATTAGAATTCTCATGTTATTTACATTGTATTAGAGGCCTAAGGACTACTTTCTAATATAATTATAAAAGTACTTTAAGTGATTTTAAAGGCTTTCTAATACAGCTATAAATTACAACACAAAATTTTGTGCTAGTCTTTACTTGCATCAATTGAGTAATTAGATTAAGGTCTGTTGATGTGATGGGGGCATTTATGTCATCCTTCTTACCTGCTGCGGGGTATTCAGCATACATCCCAATCCTGTAATCACAAGGGGTACTGGAAATTTAAATGAATGTGTCAGTGAACACTTCGAGGTTTCTGCTGTCACAGTCTCACGTAATAACCAATAAAGTGGAGGAAGAAGGTAGTCCATCTTTATTTTAGTTTTTCATTATATCTCTATTTTACTTTGATGTTTATAAAATTTATATTTTTGGATGGGTGAGATAATGAGTTAAGAAATTCAGACAAACACAAGTAGAAGTGTTAGAACAGGTATCAGCCAGGTGTTAAGCAAGAAGAGTGTAGTGTGAGGGGAGTTTTGCATTATATTTGGCATGCTGTTCTGTGTGAACAAAACTGAAAGCCAGTATTATGGGAAGTATTTCAAAGCTATCTCTAAAATGAAGACCACCTTCAAAATACTCGGCCTTAAGAAACATAAGGTTTACTAAGGATTATATTTTAAGAAAGTAATTAAAATACTTACTTTATAAGATTTTATAACTTTATTAGATTATAGTTTATTTGTGGCCACATGACCACATGTGCAGTAAGGAATATAGACTACTCATGTTTTTCCTAGAGATACTTTGAAAATCACATACTACTAAACACCAAATTAAAGTATTAAGTCACATTATAAATATGGTTACTAAATGTTTTATTTATGATATATTTTAATATTTCTTCCTTACCTGTGATAGAGAAGTTAATATTGACTTTGTGTGAAGACATTACCTTATGACTTTTAGAACTGGACAATTTAATTTTCTTATTTACTGAGAAAAAATGTATACCAGCTATGTAGTAGAATGGAACTTATTTTCTTAGAGTTTGACTAACTTAAATATTGAGATGTTAGCATTTGTTACTTAATTGAAATGAAAATTTTGGAAAAAATTTTGAGTTTCAGATATTTCAGAGTCTTTTAATTGCTTTAATTTGCTTTCAGAGTCTTTTAAACATTTAAAATTCAGAGAGATGCGTGAAATAGTAGTGTTTTCTTGCATCTATGCATTGTTTGATTTTCGCCATAGTAAACCAATGAAGCCCTAAGGTTAGGCCCCCACATTTATATAGGTTTTCTTTATTTTTTATAAAGTGGTAGAGAATAGTGCTTAGGTAATCCTACTGTAGTGTATTCTTTCCCTATCTTTCCCTGGCACCTTTCCTGTCTTTCTCTGCCACCATCATGCCCAGATTTCAACAGTTGCGTGGGTATTTGGGTGCTCTTTTTGAGGTTAGAAGTAAGTTTACCATGCCCGGAAGATTGCACTTTGAACCAGTGGAACAAGAGGAAGTAAAAACGATGAATACCAGGATATCATAAAGTTCAATACTGTATAATGGGAAAATTAGATCTAAAAGTTGAAATTACCTCTTTCAAAGGCAGGCTCTTAATAGAAGAGGTTAAACTTCAAAGGAGACTTCAAAGAGGAGGTGACAGGGTTTTGAGGATTAAATGTTAATTTGCTTGGTAGACAAGGGTGAAAGGTCATTTAAAGCACAGAGACAGAAAATATCTAGACATAGAGATATGCAAAAATACTGATATATTCAGGAGTCCCAAAGTACTTTGGTATTTATTGGATAAAAAGTGTATTTTTCTGTGGAGGGTGGTGATGGTAGAGAGGTACTAATACAATGTATGATATATTGGAATACAATTTGGAAGAGAAGGAAAAAAGCCTGATTGAAAAATATTCATCTTGGAAATCCCCATTAGCAAGAATTATTTTAAAACTATACATTTCTTATGTCATTGCAATGACTGACAGTGATATATAATCAAAATATACATTTGTGCATATGTATAAATATATGTAACTTATATATATGCATATGTATAAATATATATAACTGGAGAATGGGTTGTCCCAGTTGTCAAAATTTTAGAATTTAGTATTAGATTGAAGAATCTGTCTTTACGTTTAGGAAATGTAAGTGGAATAAAGGAAAGACTTACTTTAAAAAAGAAAAGACAAAGAGAAAGGCGGGACAACTAGAAATACCAAAAAGATGTATTAAGATATATGAGTTGTGTTAAAGAGGTTTGAAGCTGAATGTGGAAGAAAAAGTGCAGCAAACTAGGTAAGGACAAATGTCAAGGAAGAATGTTTTGCTCTGTGCAGGAAAGGTCTTCATTTGTTTTTGATTCATAGCAATTTATTTGCTAAAATCTGATAAAACTTTTCACATTTCTCAAATTCTTTCAATATGTAGACCTTTCTTGCTTTCTTTACATGCGAGAGGATACATTCATTTTTAGTTTGTTGTAAATTAGTGATTTGCACTGTTTGTGAATTTAAAGCTGTCCAAACACGAAAGGTTTAGTATATTGTACAGAGGCATACGTTTATTATGTCAAAGATAAATGTAACTCGCTCTTTGTTAGTTGATTCTCTGTTATATAATTATTTTGTTTGAATTTTGGTTGAGTATTAAGGTTGAGTAGGAATTTCCATCACTGAAAAATGATTATTTCATATAAGCATCAATCTTTGTTGATATTCCTGTCAAATATAGATGAATTCAAAAAGATTGAAAAATATGGTACTTTTTATGTAGAAAATGAGATTAAAATCTATCTTTTTTTATACTTATTTGTGAAATTATTGGCTACTTGTGTAGAGAAATGTTAAAAAACTGAACAGCTGAAATGACATTAAGCACCAGATGGGAATTTAAAATAAAAATATTCACTATGTAATCTTTATTTAAGTGCTATTATTAATTCAGTAATACCAATCGTGTAAATCACAAGGTTGAACTCTATATAAAAAGGAAGCATAAGAAAAGTCTCATTGCTTTAAAATTAATATCTACATCATGGCATGATTTCATGACTTGTTTTAAAAGTAATAAATAATCTAGGCAAGGTCTAACACATTTTTTTTTTTTTTGCAGAGAAAATAAAGTTCTTTTTGAGGACAGTTTTGAAGTAATGTTGGGTTTGTGATTGTTTAAATCATTTACAGTTTCTATTTTGTATTTAAACATTTTCTCAGCTAAAAATTTCCAGCCAGAGTTTCTTTACGGTAGTAGTTTAAACTAATGTTTCTGAAGTGTATACCTAGTCAGTTTAAGGGAATGTGTGTTCTCCTCAAAGCTTTATCCTATTTTTAGCTATACTGGTGTATTTGATGTCTTGTTTAAAAACTAGAATGTCTCTGTATATGAAAACACAAACTGTGATAATTCGCTAGATATGCCATATGTGGCAGTTTAGCTTGGCATATATCTCAAATAGCATGTTTAATGTACTGTATTGCTAGGATTAGTAATTTTATAGTAAAAAAAATGCTACTTTGATTACATAGTCATACTTATAATTCTGAAAGACCCTTCACTCAAAATCTCTGTCTTCAACTTCTATAAAAATCATTTTACTGTTGAAATTATCTACATTTGATCTATCTTACTGACTTATTCTTTGAAGTTTGTTAAAAAGAAAATACGATTTTTTTGAAAATATTCAAATATATAATTATATAATTTATCAGTGTAAATAGTGACTGTATATATTATGTTACAGAATAATCATAGCAATGCATTTCGTATAGCCAAAAATGGCTTAATGAAGTAATTAAGCAATCATTGGATACAATATTTTAATTTTTAAAGAAAGTACATATGTTGATAGAAAAAGCATCAAGGTTCAATGGAGTTTTGGCAGTAAAGTTATTAAAAACATACTGCAATAAATATTGTGCTCTTATCACAGTGCACAACTTTGAATTCATATTTCAGTTTTCTTGGACATTACATTTTTTTTTAAATATGGCTTTCTTTTTTTTTTTTTTAAAAAGCAACTTTTTAAAAAAAAAAGTTTGTACTGACGGCCCTTCAAATCATTCAGCAGATTGCATTGAAAGTAAGTAAAAACTGCAAAGTAATAGGGTAAATAGTTTAGATAATTAAAGGAATAATTTAAAGGTATAAGTAATATAGGCAAAGACTATATACACTATGTGACTATTTAAGATATACAGTATATATATAATACTGTTAAGGAAAATTTGGGGCTAGGGAAATTTTTCGAGTAATAGTTATCTAAATTCCTGTTTTTGCAAGTTCTACTTTTTAAAGGGCCACACTCTGAATTTCATTATGTTTGCATTTAAACTATCTCTAACACAGTTATTAAGAAAAATGATGATCTTGTTTTTAAAAGTCTTAAGATCATACAGCTAATGTTATTATATTATCAATTATGGCTTACCGAGACCTTACCTTTGTATCACCTATTTTAATTTGTTAGGAAGGAATTTTTATTTTCATTTTACAAATAAGGAAATTGAGACAGTGAAAACTTAAGTGACTTGTGATCTATCAAGTTAATGACGAACCTCTTTGTGTACTGTTATTATGTAACAGTATTCTTTATTGGAATACTTACACATTTAAGAAATAAAATATTCAAAATTAAGGTAAGATTTACCAAACTGCCACCTTATTCCATCACTGGGAAATAATCAGATGTTTTGATGGGTTGTAATTGTTTTTCCTATTCATGGGGAAATCCTGTAAATTAAAAGCAAAACTGTAATAATTAAGTCATATTGGAGACATAAAGATAAATTTCTCTCCTGACCATACTTATGTTTGCATAGAATCTTGATATCTTTGTATTTTCCTATCTTCATATTGGTATTAGACCTCTAAAACAGTTTGAAATTTTGTCTTATCGTTGAGATTATTTACATGGAATGATTCAGTTGTTCTTGGTTAGCCCTCTTAAATCATGTTACCCATACCCCAGCGATTTGTTGAACTACAGACTTAAGGTTAAAAAGGATAGTCCTCAATATAATCAAGATTTTTACCAGGAAATTATATTATGGATATTATACAGTAGAATTTATTAGGGAATAGTCACATCATTTCAGTACTTCCTTCTGCCTTCTGTGGAATTACAAAGGAGGAAAAGACTCCTGGAGAACATGTGGTATTAGACCAGACTCTGAATCCTAGCTCTGCCACTTACCACTTGTAAGGTTAGAGTCAGTCATTTATTATTTTCTACTTGTAGTATGTTTTTAATCTGCATGAGAGTATCAGTGCCTCTCTCATAGTTCTAAGTTGTTAGTCTAGGAACCAAAAAGGAAAGCTATGAAAACAAACTACATAATATCTGGCATAGGATAAACTTTTTATGATTCTGTCTTTTTTTCTATCCTGTCCTGGTATTTGTAGCATTTAATAATACTGAATTCACAAAAGAGATTTTGATGTAAAATATGTTACAGTAATGTGGCCCTGAAAAGGGAAACTTTTTTTATATAAGTTCTTATTGTTAGTAGGTAATTCTAAGGGTCGATCATTTTTATAGATAGGAATGAGTTTTCAGCACACCACTTATCTTGGTTTAGGTTCATAGAGGTTCTAACTACAAGCGTCCTTCTAATCTCAGCTACATGAGTATCTTTATTGCATAGGCTAAAAAAGTATTCTGTGATATGTCTGAAAATATTCAGTGTTGCTTATTCGATTTTTGCCTGTATAGCTTAGAAAAAAACCTAGGGATAGGTTTTTGTGATGTGAAAGCATATTATTATAATTTCATGTGACGTATGTGGCTTTATTTGTGTTACAGCTCTTGAAAATTGACTTGATTCATGAGCCTTTGTCTTCGTCATTGTGCATGCAAATAGAAGGTGTTACAAATACTGAGCAGAGTTTTAATAGGAATTTAACAGATATGAATCAAGGAGCATATAAAATTTTTAATATTAGCTTTCACAACCTTCTGTAAAAGATTCAAGAAATTTTGGTGTATATTTCCACTGAAGGTATCTTTTAGGGCTCGTGGTTATTCATTTCCATTCCTTAATAACTGTTGACATAAGTCATTACATGTTTTCTTGATTTTCAAATTCTCTACTAAATGTTTTCTTTCATCCTGTTATTTCTCTTTTAAAAAAACCAAATGTTTCTTTTTATCCCACTTTATATTCTAGTTACTATAGCATTAATAGTAAAATCTTTCCAACTGTTTGCCCATACTTGTGCTATTTCCAGTTCTTCTCTTTCCATTTCTCTTTTGAAGCCATTCCAGTTAGAGTTTTGACTGCATCCTGTGGTAAAACTGCTCACATCAGCATCTCTGGTGACTTCTGTAGTTCTGATTCAGTGGCCACTTCTCTGTCCTCACCATTGTATACCATCAGCAGTATTTGACACAGTCACCATTGCCTCTTCTTTGAAACATTGCATTTTGCAGTACACCTCTTTCTCGCTGTTTGCAATGTCACGATTCCTTTGTTCATCTCTACTCATTTCTCTTTAAGTTCAGTCCTTGAAGCACTCTTTCGTTTTTTTCCCTTTTTTCCTTTTTTTCTCTCCATGCTGACCTCCTTGGTGATCCTTGTAGTGTCATGGCTTTAAATAACCATCTGTTCTTTGATGACTACCACATATTTGTATCCATTTTGGTCCTTTCATCTGAACTCTAAATGATGCAACTGCCTACTCCGTGTCACTTAGATGTCACAATATGTATGTTAGGATTAAATATCGTCTGAATATTCTAATCTCTCTCTCAACCCCCAACTTAATTTCTCTCAGTTTTAATACATCTTAATTGCACTTTATCCTTTTGATTTCTAAGGCCAAAAACATTTAAGGCATCTTTACCTTCTCTCTTTCTTTCAAACTCCACATTCAATCTGTCATGATTCTGATTACGTTCAAGGTATTTGATGTTAGGATGTTTCAGCGTAATAAAAATCAAGGAAAAGTCAAATATTCAAGCAAAAGAAGATAAGAAAAAGAAAACTAAATGCTGTCAAAATGAATTCTGCTATGCTTAGCCAAGTAAAGAATTAACCTTTAAAGATACAGTTAGATGTAAATTCAGTATTAATACTGATAAGTAACAGAAAGTCGCCTGTTCTCATTATGGGGTTGATAAGACTAAGCCCCTAAATTATTTTTTATTTCAAAAGGTAATGTTATAGCCAGATTCATATTTAATTTTATGATGTAGGGAACTTTGTATGAAAGAATCTATATTTTAAGGTATATTACTATTAGTTAAGATCAGGTGAATTCAAGCCGTAGACAGGAACATTAATACCAATATATATTTTATAATGGCTTAAATATTTTTATACCTGGCAGAATTAAGTTTTAAGGAATAAATAATGAGGGTGTGCAATGGAATATTATCCAGCTTTGAAAAGGAGATACTGTAGTGACATTTGTGGTCATATGGATGAACCTGATGTATATTATGCTAAACGAAATAAGCCAGGAACAGAAAGACAAATCCTGTGTGGTCTCACTTGTTTTAGAATCTAAAAAACAGCTGAATACACAGAAGTGGTGGGGAGAATACTTGATAACGGGTGGATAGGGGAAGGAAATGGAAGGAAGTGGAACGGAGGATACACATGCAGTGATGTAGCTGGAGATCTAACACACAGCGTGGGGACTGTAGTTAATATTGTGTTATATAGTGAACATTTACTTCAAGAGGATGTTTTAGGTGCTTTTATCACACCAAAACAAGTAGAAGGAAAGTGATAAATATTTTAATTCTTATGGTTTTAATTAAGTCACTGTATGTGTATATCAGAACATCATGTTGTATACCTTAAAAATACACAATAATATAACTATACAAAAATAAAAGGTGAAGCAAGAGGATTTAGAAAATTCTCAATAATATTAACTCATCAGATTATATCATACTAAAATCTATTGTTTTTAGAAGGTACAATTAGCTTAAAATGTAAACCATGTTAGTTGATGCACATATACATGTGGTTGATAAATGTGTCCTGAACCATTTAGACTATTGTGCTAAGCCAATAATTCATAATTATTTAAGGATTATACTTTAAAAGAAATTACATACCTAATAAATACATTATCAAAATGGTAATCATTTTTCTATAACATATTTTGAGTAGCTATACTTTTATACCTATCAACTATGAATTCCTTCATTTTAGTGTCCATGGATAATTATTTTTTCTTTTTAATTTAGATCAGTTAGGTTTAACTTTACTATTGTAATTTTTTTTATTCTGTATTAAGTTATTTAAAGAAATTGTGTTATTTCCCATGCAAAAATAAAATGTTTAATTCTAACGTACATATTGTGACATCTAAGTGATATGGAGTAGGCAGAAATTTGAGTTTTTAGGGAACTAATATATTTTTAATGAAATAATTATATAATACAATTATTGCTTCCTTTGTAATCATACATTTTAACTATGTGTCTTACTGAGAAAAGATATGTGACTTCTGAAAACAGTTGCCAGAAAAACACAAAACAAATCTGTAGGTATATCACTATTTAAGTGATATAATGAAGGAAGTATGTTTAATCAGAGTTATGAAAAAAAAGGTTGGTGGTGTGCCTTTCTGGATTAGAGGGACAAGAATGTGTGTCTGCATTTAATTTTTAAATTTAATATTAAAATTTAATTTACTTATTAAATGTTACTTTCTCAAATCAACCGTAAGTATTAGTGTTCACTTATGGGAGATCTGTGTTTGCTGAAAGCTTTCTTACATATTATTTTGGAAATATCCATATTATATTATTTTCACAGAGCTGATAGAGACATATTTGATATGGAGGTACCAGACTCCAAAGCCCTTGGCCTTTTCACCAGATTGTATTGTGAAGTGAAAAAAATTTTTGAATTAAGGTAATTTTCCCCAAATCAACTGGTTTTAAAAATTTTTCAGATTGGACTAGATTATGAAGGGCATTGTGGTCAATGTTAAGTAATTTGGACTTTGATTTGAAGCTGATTTAGATACCGTATTTTAAAAGAACTCTCTAAATCTCCATTTTTTTTTAAGGTTCAAACCTGTACTAATAATCAGTCTCAAGTGGTCGTGAGCGTTGGCAGTGTTCAGTGAAGGATTATCTACTTATAATTTACCTAGAAAATATCCCACAATATAGTTAATATTTTTGAACACAAAAAGGCATTATGTTATAGTTGTTTAACTTAAAAATAAGAAATTATTAAAGTAGTTATTTTCTAGTAACACTTTTCAGTTTTAAGTGACCATTAATTTGTGTGCCTCTGTTTAAAGCTGAATCGCAAAGCTGTTTGTTTTTAAGATATTCTTTTATATTAAGAGCCCATTAGAGAAGATGCATGGGGACACTAACGGGAGAAAATGATTCTGCATTTGGTATGAATGACATTGCCGGGGTAGCAATGAATGTTTGACACTCTGCACTAATCATTTTATTACTATGTAATTTTTCCCATTTTGTAAAACAATATAATAATTTCTATTCCTGAGAATCTTTACAAATGTGTAATCTTTTCTGGAGCTGTCCCTATGTAAGATACACATGTAAACATCAGATTTGATGTAGTGTATCCTCAAACTTCTATCATCTTCCACTTTATGTAGTTTCGCTCTGGGCTTGCTGAAAGTGGGCTGGTTGATTCTACTACTCAGTGTCACATATATTTAAAATTAAGTCAACTCTTTTGTTATCTTTTTGTTTATCTCTGTTTATATTTTTATCCATGCCTACTCTGCAAACTTTTTTCATCTTTGTCAGCTGACAGACTCACCCCAACACCTTTATACTCTGTAAATGAATTCGCTTCACAGTTTATTTACAGCATCTTTTAGGACCTTCCTCAGCTTTCTTTTATTCTTCAAATTACTGTGTTATTTCACCTTTGATCCTTGTCTGCATATCTAAAAAGGGAATTCTCTGTTTCCTCTTTTGAGGAATCATTTGTCCTGCCTCCCTTTATTTTTTTCAGACTCGGGTCTCATTCTTTTGAATCCTTTAAAATTTTTTATTAGATTTTTCTCTTTGGCTTTGTACTGTTTTTACTTCTTATTTATATTCAGTTACAAAAAGCTACATACACTCTTTGATTCTGATTATCTACATCCACTGTCTCGCTCCCTTTTTTATAATCATCAGATTTTTTGAAAGGATAACCTGTCTATTGAGTTTCCTCTTTCTCAGTCTTGCCTATCCAACTCATTGAACATTTATAGTATCTTATTAGTTTCTTAATTTATTGAGCTAACATTTCGTCATATAGTCACCACCTGCTTTTTAATTTTCTAAAGCATTCAATGTTGATAACCACTCTTTTCTTTGGTACCGTCCTATTTAGGATTCCTTAACATTGCATGACTCTAGATATCTTATTGTGTAACTAATTCTTCTTTCTTGAGCATTTTAATGGGTTTCTTTTTTTTTTTTTATTCTTTGGGTTTCTTTTTTTAATCTTTCCTTAATTAGAGGAATTGTTAATGCATTAGATTCTGTACTTGTCCCTATAGATACCTCTGCCTTTAATTATTGCCTTTTCATAGATTACTCTTCTAAGTCCGTATGTTCAGCTCAAAACTGTTTTGAACTTTTGTTGTATGTACATCTTGTTATAGATATATTTTATGTATTTCAAAATAAATTTGATTACTTACAACTTATTTAAAACTTTTCCTATTTTCTAATTTTTCTAAATTACCCTAAAAATACAGGTGCCTTAGCATCATTGAAATAATTTAGCCTTTAGTTCTCTTTCCAGAGGTAGTTGGTTATGTAACTATATCAACTCCTTGAAAACACATACACACACGTTTCACAATTCCTATACATGGTTGAGGTTTCAACTTGTACATTTCATCTAAGAAGTCTTTCCTGATCATCAAATCTGGTTGGGTGAGGTACCCTTTTTTTTTTCCTTTGAATTGTCCTGTATTTCCATTGCTGCTTGAAATAACAAATCTTTTAGACTTAACTCTATGACAGTAAAGACCATATTACCCTTTTTTAGAGTGTATCCTGAATACTTCATATAGAGCTTCCACATAGGTGTTCCATATATATGTATTGCCATATATGAGCAATTGAGTGCATAAATTACTTAATGTCGGTTAACTGCAACTATAAAAATTGGTTAATTTGGATGTTTTCTATTTTTACTCTTTGTTTCTTCTCTAAACTTTGCCAGTTCTTGTTTGTATTTCCTATGAAATGTACCTCGAGTTAGTCTTGCTATTTGTGTTCTTGGTGTTTCCTCAAGGGTGGTGATTTAATGCCCAACTGTGCTTTGCGTAGACTCTACTGATGCAGCAGAAAATCCTATCTTGGCATATTTTATAACTTCCCATTCATTTTGACTGTTAAAAGAAACAAATCCTCATTATAGTGTAGCATAAAATTTGATTTCATATTTGATATAAATCTCTTCCTTTTTCCCAGCAATAGTCAAACTTTGGACCCTGGGAACTTGAAGTTTGGAAGTTGTCTTTTCTTGTACTTTGTCCCTTTAGATTGCAGTTAGAGGCATGGAATGATTCTAAGATCTCACCTCCCCCAATTCTGACTGGTCCTTCAGGTTTAGGAACTAGATGGAAGGAAATGGGCAAACCTTTCTTATTACTTTGTATTATAACACTCAGCTCAGTGTTGTTGCCTCTGTGGTTTATACTGAATCGCCATTAATGCCTTGTGTGTGACCTGGTGTCCAAATAGTAGCTTTCTCATAACAAAGGGTGCATCATTTTTTTTTTTTTAAATCAAGGAAGGACTCTGTTGAGGTTTCCTATACAAAGAGAAGCAGACGTTAGATATTCTTAACAAACTGTCTTGTAGGGTCTGTGTGTTCTAGCTGCTTGGCCATTACAATCCCCACATATTCCAGAGCCTCTTTGTCCTTTTGTGTACGTCTTTCTTAAGGTATTGACAAGAGGCCTGAGATCCACCTATTTTCTGCAATGTCCACCAGACCCCTACCAAATGGAACAAGTGGCACCTGCTTTACTGTCATATCATGTCTTCTTCCTGTCATCTCTCTTCATTATTAATTTTTCTGTGCTCAGTAAGGAACAGAAAGGATAACTAAGTCTGATATCACTAAGTACCTAAACTAGGAGTGAGAAGATAGTCTCTCCTTGTGAGTAACCTTACAATGTGGGGGTCCTTGTCTTGTCCTCCAGCACTATAGGGGAAGAATACTTTGGAAAGATAGACGGGTAGCCTCAGTTGTTTTCAGCTCTCTTCAGAATCTGAGGGTACACTTTTCTGGGTCTTAGTTACCAAAGCCTAGGCAACAGGGTAAGTATCATTCAACATCCTCTTACATATGTACCAGAATACTTTATATTATTAATTTCTAACCAAAATAACACGTGACCAGTCATTGCTCTTGACTCTACCAGTCTGTAAGAGAAGTCTGTGGGTTGATAGAAAGAGAACAAACTTTGTGTTCCATCTGGCTATGCGTGTACGCCGATAGTAGATTAAGCTAAGAAAAGCTCTTTTCTTAGATGTATTTAGAATCTACGAAAAGATGCAATTCACAGAATTTGGAAAAATTAAGGAAAAATATGCATGATGGACATTAAATTTAGTAAAGGCTGAATTGGAATACGTTAATAGAGTGAGGTATCTATGTAATACGGCTTTTATGGGAGATTCTGCTCTACCATGTTTGATATCGTAGAAGAGCATCATGAAACACTGAAAGGTAATTCAGGAAACAGTTGGCTTACTAGCATAGTTTATCTTGTCTTATTTTTGGAACAAAATACCTTCTGGATCTTTTATTGATTTTTAAATATTTGCATATATTCCTGTGTGTTTATGTACACATGTATATATGCATATAGCTACAAATATATTGGTGATAGTTCCCTCTTGTTTTTTCCTTCATCTTTTCTGATCAGATGTTCTTCTTGGCACCTGTAATTTTGCCAGTGACCGGATTGTCAATGCTGTAACCACAGTGATTGAGAAAGGATTATTTTATTCAGTTGAGTTTAAACTGAATAAAATGGTTTAATAAATTACTGTGTTAAATAATAGTTTAACTATTATAGTTTAAATTTAAATTTAATAGTTTAAATGTTATTTAATAATTTGTACTTTTTGTTTTCTACACAAAAGATTCCTCCTGTGACTTTTTTTCTATGATTTACGTTTAGAGATTCTATAATGAATAAAACTGGGGACTCAAGGTACAGAATAATTATCAAGTAGCAAATGCACTGGACCGTTTTAAAAATAACTATCAAATAAGAAGGTCAAAATTATGTGGGCTTTGTTTTAAGACTGATAGTAAAAGTGAAGATCATAATATATGCTAAGAAATGGCATGTTCTTGAAGTAAAATTTGAAACACAATCTGGGACTGATTGTTTTCAATTAGAAAATTGTTTCAGGCTATGCTCTCATTTGTGGAATAGTCGAAATTGGGTGTGATTATTTGTCACTAATAATGGGCCAATTTTTTTCTTCTTTGATTATGCTGCTTTGAAGTTTTTGATAATTTGTATGTATAGACCTGAGGCCTGTCTAATTTCTGTGGTGATAGTTTGTAGATAAAATAAGGAAAATTGCAAGGAATATGCAATTTTAAAAAATGACGTCGGTAATAGCTTTCTCTAATATTCACATATA
Source organism: Arctocebus calabarensis (assembly GCA_963573935.1). Taxonomy (NCBI): domain Eukaryota; kingdom Metazoa; phylum Chordata; class Mammalia; order Primates; family Lorisidae; genus Arctocebus; species Arctocebus calabarensis. Next base: position 25,887 of record CAUYON010146941.1, read on the forward strand.
TCATCCGATCTGCTCCTGTGTTTTTGTTACTATTTTAATGTTCTGGTTTTCTGTCAAGAAATATGATTTAATAAACCTTACACGAATGTGTACTATAATTTAGGCTTTTTAGTAATTCAGATTTGCTATTCTTCATGTAATCAAATGTGCTTTAAAGAGGAACATGAAAAAGAAATGAAATAAAATATATTGTGATATTCTATCTATATGCAAAATACTTAGCTAGGGTCTTTAATTTCAGGTATTTTTAATATCTACAACCACTGTTTTTCAGATTTTTTTTTTTATATCTACAACCGCTGTTTGATTCTTTTTTTCAGAAAACTTTGCTGTTACACCTTAAGACCCATTATCTTTAAAAATGTTAAGCATACTTATTTTAAAATGCTCTGTTGAGTAATTCTGCAGTCTGATGTTTCCGTTGGTTCTCACACATGACACAATGCTTCCTTTGTGGTTGGTGAATTAGTTGTTAATTTTTCTTAGCAATTTACCTGAGGGAATTTTTGAAACCTGGGATAGAGGTGGTTTCCTTAAGAGTGGCTAAACATTGAGTTGGTCATTTCCAGTCTGGTACAACTTAAAACTGAATTCTTGGCTTGAGGTTAGTTGAACTACCCAGCTACGAATTCAAGCTGAAAATCTTCTTGAAGTCCAACTTGTGGTTGTGAATTCCCAGAGATTTTTTTCCTGCTTTCTGAGTGTGTTGGGAATTCTCAGAGGGTGAGGGATGTTTTATTCTTAGAATGACAGCATGGCTTGTTGAAGTCAGGACCATTGGGGACTCTCTCTGGGCTGCACACATTCTATGCTTTTAATCCTGATTTTTATAGTCAGAAAGGTCAAAAGACAGAAGCTCAGATTACCTTGTTTCATCAGATGCCTTCTAGGTAAATGCTCCCTTGTGTGCTCTAGTTACTCCTCTGGGTTCCTGCATTTATTTAGTTTTATTACTTTCTTTTCAGCTAACAGATGCCATTGAAGAATGTGTTTTTAATATTTTTTTCCTAGTATATTTACTTGTTTAAGGCAGGAGGGCTGGCATGGTTACATTGCTTGTCTTATTAAACATAAAGCATGCTAGACTTTTTTTTTTAAATGAAATTTTATTGTTTCTCCCAGCTACCTTGGAAATAAATACATGCATTATAACCATTTCAGAAATGAGGTAACCTGACCAAAGGTGTGCAGCTGGCAGGTAAACAACATTCATCTGCAGTCGGGTCTGACTGGCCCGAGTCCGTCCTCTGTATGTACAGCGATGCCTCTACGTGGGTTTAGATGCTTCATCCACCAGTACTTGACTTCCAAGGTATTTATTTTGTAGATGAATGATAGTGGCTATCCAGAAATGGAATCTTGAATTAGTACCTGCTTGGAATTTTGAGAAAGAAGATAAACGAACATTTCTGACATTGCAAATAATAATTAGCATTATGTATCAAAAACTGACAATAAGTGCAGTAGGATTTCTCAAACAAGTGTGGATATTTTCTGTTTTACCTGATCTCTCCTGTTATTTCAATATTATTTGCTTATTTTTTAACAAGGACCCAGCACTTCCCCGAATCCCTTCTTCATTACCACTCTGACCTTGATTTCGTCCATTAGCAGTCCAATTAGTATTTGTTTGGTTGAGTAGTATCACACAGCAAATATCAAGAAACTCTTCAGATGTTTCCTGTCAAATATAGGCAGACACAAACATAATATTTGTTACACTTTCCTCAGCAAAGACACAATAATGTAGACAAGTTTATTGATAATCAAACGAAAACTATTATTTTAAAAAGCGTAATTCATCTTAAACAAAAATGTGGCTTAAAATGTCATTAAAAATATTACATTTTGAGATAACTATTTAAGATTTAGTAGATTTGAGAAAATGTAAAGTTAATGGAGGAGAAGATTCTAAGAGAAACCGGTACCATATGCAGAATAAAAGAAGTTGATTTTATTAATCGTTCTCTAGATTGGATTACTCTAACCACTACCAAACAGTTTAAATCAAGTAAGAAATTTAAATATCATCACATAATGCAAATGAGAGAAGCTATAAATAAATTTTTCTGCAGGCATTTTCATAAATTACACTGAAAATTGTTTATATCATTTTAAGATTTAAACCAAAAGTATTTACTTTAACACATTGGTTTTTGGATCATTATTTGGCATAGTTTTTGTAAATTTGGGGGGAGATGTAAATATTATTGAAGACAAATATTTTATAGTAAATAAAGTTGGCTGCATTCCATTTTTTAGTATTTATTGAACGTATTCTATGTGAGAGGTACTTCTGGGAAGTTTTCAAGATACTTCTCCAGGTTCTGGTGTTGGGGGAGGTAAAAGAAAAATGGAATATTTGTCTAAGGATTGGTCTCTTATGGAAGATTTTAAGTAGTATTTAACCTTTTAAAAAAAACTTGATAAATGCATTTACTTTTGCTGTGCCCGAGCATAGTAAGTGATGTTTTCCTTATTACAATGATTTCTGTTTTTACGCATTTTTATCGATGACAGAAACTGCCAACGTTAGTAAGAAATGCCAAGTAAGAAACAAGAATATGGTGTGTTCTGTCTCTCTGTTCAGTGTCTATTATTTTACTTTTAGCTTTCAATTTTTGCTTCCCTAGCCTTGGCCATATATGGATCATCTTATTAGCTAAGAGGTGAGATAATAGATGGTAAGGAATGCAAGTGTAAAAGAATAATAATGATAGTATTAATAATTAACACTGAGTACTTAATATTTGCAAGGCCATATTCAACATACACTCTATATATTATTTAGTCTGCTCAAAAGCTTCATGAAGTGTCTGTTCTTATAGATAAAAAGCTGAAGCACAAAACGTTAAATCACTTCCCTAGGGTGCTATATACATATGCTAGAATAAAAAGCATATGTATATAGCATTCTGTGTAGAGTTGCTTTTTAATGGTTACTTTTTTATTTTGATGACAATAAATTAGACCTGGACGTTTAAGCTAGTGGCAATGAAAAATAGTTTTGTTAATGTTCTTCAGAATAAGACATTCTCTTAAATGAATTTTGAACTATGCACTGTGTCTTTTAGGCACCTTAAATACTGCTTAAAGTCTTTAATCATTGCATTCCTAGATTTTGTTTAGCTGTTTTGTTATGCATTTCTTGTGGCATTCTATAAGTACTCTGGGAGAATATTTCATCATTCACATAATTTTGTAAATTATATTTTCATCTCTATCTTTACCACGCAGTGTGTTTCTGCCTGTTTTTTCATTGTATCATTTCCTTCTGCTCATTTAAATGCCCTTAGAATAAATTCATTATATTTTTTCTATAGAAATGCCCCCCTTTTTAAGAACTTCACCTCCATTTGCTTTCTCTACTCCTTTTTCCTTCTGTCATGTTTTCAGCACCAATAAAGGATGAAAGAAGATAAAAAAAAAAATAAAACTAATAAATAAAAGAATGCAGTGGTACTGGTTTTAAGTTAGCTAAACTCATTTGTTGGTGATATGCTTTTATTGTATAGTTAGTTTGATTCCACACCATATAATTTAATCCATGCCATGGTAGGGATGCTAGATTCAATGCTGTGGTTCCATGCTATATTATGAAAATAAGTGAGCCATGCCCCACCTTTTCTCTTTCCTGTCTATCAAATTGCTTGTCATTTTATTGACCTTCATATCCCAAGTTTTGGACTTTTAAAATGAAAGCCAAGAAATGACAGACTGGATAGCCAAAAAACAAATGTGTAGGAAACAAAAGGAACGAGCAAGAGGCTGTAGAAGAACACAAGAATACACTGGCGAGGACTGCAGCTGATGCAAGAAGAGAAACAAGTCAGCCGAGGGTCAACATTTAGGCCGTCTCTCGGCCAGGGTGATGAGCAGATCTTAGGGCAGCACTATAGAATACCGAAAAAGCCCAGTGCTCAGAAGGTAGTTCTGCATGGTCTGTTTGAGGGTAGAGCAGAACTCAGCTAGCTGCCTAGATGTCAAAAAGGGTAACAATTTTTCTTAGAAAAGTGTAAGGTTCTAGGGATAGTGAATGTAGATGGAAAGAGAAGTTAAATAGCTGTTTTTTCTTCTTTCTTTTCTTTTTTTGAGATAAAGAAAGACTAGTAACAGAAGTAAATTCTCTCAGCATAGTCTTCTTCAAAGTCAGAGGACTCCTGACTTTATTAGCTTTATAATTTTATTTCATACTTGAAATTTTCATAATTTCAAAGAATTATGACTGATGATAACAATGATAACCCTGATTCAGGAAGGTCTATTTAAATTTTATTCATTACATTTTAAAAAGTTAGTTAGGTATATGTGTGACGTATTTTAGAAAGATTTCTATAAATGTATTTAGGATTTGGGTAGAGTACTTAAAGGTTTAACATTTTATCTCACAGAAACACTAAATCAGACATACCTATTGGATATATTTTTATAGCTAAAATATTTCTTTACCATATTGTTTATATATTATATAGTATAATATGGTCGATTATTAGCAGTTTTATTCTAGTATTTACCCATTTTACTGACATTCTCTGTTCACTATGTGGAAGAAAAAAAGCTTCCATGAGAGGCAGAACTGGATTTAGATTTCTATTCTGCCTCTTGACAACTCTTGTGTTCTTTTGCTCAAATTCCTTGATCTGTTTGTTTCAGAATTTCCCAGTATAAAATCAATATATTAGTATGTGTCACAGGGAATGATAATGAGTGATAGTGTATGTAAATTTTTTATTAGATACAGACTAAACCTTTAATAAATGGTATTGTTTCATTGAAAAACATGTAAGCTGTTGGTTCTGGGTTTTTATGGCAGTGTTTGTGGCATCTTACTTGCCAAAGAGGTATGTATAGTTTGGATTCACACAGAAATTGTTGGTAAAAGTAATTGTAAACAGAATTTTAACTTTTCCTCCTATCTTAAAAAAAATCACTATTATGTATAATTTCTTTCTCTTGTGTCTGTGTGTGTGTGTTTTGTTGTTGTTTATTTTGGGGGGGGTTGAGTAGAGTCTCACTTTTTTACCTTGAGTAGAGTGCTGTGGTATCATAGCTCAATGGCAACTTCAGACTCTTGGGTTCAAGTGATCCTCTTATTTTTCTTTTTTGTAGGGATAGTCACACTTTATCACCATTGGTAGAGTGCCGTGGCATCACACAGCTCACAGCAACCTCCAACTCCTGGACTTAGGTGATTCTCTTGCCTCAGCTTCCCCAGTAGCTGGGACTACGGTGCCCGCCACAGCGCCCAGCTATTTTTCTGTTTTGCAGTTTGGCCGAGGCTAGGTTTGAACCTGCCACCTTTGGTATATGAGGCCGGTGCCCTATTGCCTAAGCCACAGGCGCCGCCCTCAAGTGATCCTCTTGCTCAGGCTGGTCTCAAGCTCCTAAACTCCAAGCAATCCACCTGCCTAGGCCTCCCAGGGAGGAGGCGAGCCACCACGACCTGCTATGCCTAGTTTCTTTAGACATCAATTTGAAGTTGTTCATTAGTGGAGCCTTTGCTACCTGTAAGAGAAGAATTAATCTACATTGTATATTTGTGAGTTCACTACTTAAACATCTTCCATTAGAACAGAAGATACTAATATTGAGGGTTTATAACCCAAGGGATTACGAGATAGGAGCGAGAAGCAACAGAGGTGAGAATTGAAGAATGAATGCAAACTAATTATCCCTTTTTATGTTGGGTAATAAGGTACTTATTCACTGCCAACTAAGTATGTATACTTCTAATTTTACTCTTTTTTTCTTAAGACCAAAGAAATAGTAGGTTCTGTTTACAGAAAGTACTTTAGCCAGAAGCAGTTGTAGTTTTAGAGAAGGAAAAAAAAAAAAAAACAGTTTGTTAATATACTTACTCAATAACTTTCCATTAAATCAGCACTATTATAACATTAATATTGTTCCTTTTTGAATCAAGCAATATATTGCTTCCTTCCTCTTAAACAACATCCTTTTTTCTAATTAGTAATTTCCTTCTCATTTGCTTATTTTTTATGAATTGTTTTTAATTTTCTGAGTGTTTCAATACATCTATTCTGTGCATATCAGTGATTTACTTTTGAGTGCTCAAACATGGTTTCAACCACTTTATCGAATGTGCAGTTTTTCTTTCTTTCTTTTTTTTTTTTAAGACCTTTACAAACTGGTCCATTCTGCAGTCTAGAATGGTTGCTTTCAAGGCCCAATGTGTAGCAGCCTTCTTGAGACGTCTACTGTCTGTTCTCCGGAGTTAGATCCCGTTTCCTGAATCTCACGCTTTTTCTCCAGAGTTAGATCCCCTGTTTCCTGAATCTCATGCTTTTCCTCCAGAGTTAGATTCCCTGTTTCCTGAATCTCATGCTTTTCTCCTTCTTTGTTTTATAGGAGTAAATTTTTTGGCTGGATCCTGACAAATGAGTCATCGAAAGCTACATACTTGAATGTATTTTTATCTTCTCATGTAATTGAATTTAAGCTTATGTATATTGTAGGTTGAAGATAATTTTTGCTTGAAATTTGAAGACATTGCTTTCTTCTGTTCTTTCATTTTTCTATTTCCTATCACTGGTATTATAGCATATGTTGATCTGGATTTGTCCTGTAATTTTCTTCTTTCTCTCCTTTTTGTCATTTCTTTATATTTTGATTTTAGTTATTAGGACATTGTGAGACTTTTTCTTTCATTGAATTTTTTTTTTTTGGCTATTTTATTTTCTACAGGTTTTTTCTATTTCTCTGATTATTCAGTTTTTACATGACATATTCTTATTTTGTGACTGTAATTATTTTTATGGCTGAAAATGTTATTAATAGTTTTGTCTTGAGGTTTCTTCTGCTTTTTTGTATTGTATTTTCTCTTAAGATCCTCCGCCCCTTTTTTAACTTATTTTGGTGTTAGTCTTTCATGTTGGAAGCTTTTTTCCAAACCTTAAAACCTTGGCTTAATGTGATCAACAAGTTTGCTTGGAAGCTATGTACCTAGCGGCAGACTTGTTGCCTAGATGGCTTCATTGGAGTAATTAAGTAAATAGCCAGAATTTCTGTTGGGGGATTTTATGTGATGGTAGCTATACATCTGTTATCTGGGTTCTTAAACTTTTGCCAGTGGATTTTCAGATACTCTTTCTCTATGGTGTACTTCTTCCTGCTAACATTCAGATTACGGTCCAATTTAAACTTTTCCCTTGACTTTTCTTTATTTTGTGCCTGGTAGTTACAATTCAGGAATATTTCTGGATGAAGATATCTAATACTCTGAACTTCCAGGGGTGAATGTAGAGTGGGGAAGGAAACCTACATGTCATAAATTCTCTCTGTAGGCGTCAAGTTGTCAGTGCTACTTTGACACTGGGGTTACATTATAAACCTGACTTTCTGGGGTTTCATTAAGCAAATTGTCTTGATGGTCATATGATCGTCTTTTTCTGCCATTTAGTTTTATGCTTCCTCTGCTGCGTTGAATGATACACTAGTCTTCTGCCTGGGTTTTTCATTTTCTAAAACTGTGTTGAATTTCTTGTTGGCTGTTGCCTCCCACACCCTTCTCCTTGCCTTTCTGTTTTTATACCTGTGTACTACTTCATCATTTTAGTGACATTTCAGAAAGGACTGTAGTTTAACGTGTGTGCTCATTTGTCATAGTTAATGATAATAACAACAGCCAGTATTTACGGAGGGCTTTACCATGAGCTAGACGGGTTCTAATGTTCTAATGTAGATTTTCATTTAATCCTCAAAGCAGTCTCACTAGAGAGGCACTACTATTATCCTCGTTGTAAAATGAGGAAACAGAATGATAAATAATTTGCCTAATACCATATGACTAGCAAGTGTTAGAAAGATTTGAATCCAGGAATGTGCTTTAGAACCCGAGGTCTTAATCTTCATCAGTATAGACCAGAAGTCTGTAATAATTCTTCATGACATTGAGTGTTACTTAAACTATTGATAATAATGACATCTTAAAAATCATTTTTAAAAAAGCAAGTCACTTGATTTTCTTGTAAGAAAATTAATTGAAAACCTATAATTTATGAATATGCTACAGGACATACACACAAGTATAGGGAAATTACAACTTATTAAGTGAAGAAACATTTTTCTGGTAACACAGAATTTAAAATAAAACTATTAATTATCACTGAACACTATTCTCTGAAGTATTTTTTTTTAAAGAATTGGCATTTATTGCCAATATTAGGACACAATGCTCTAATATTCTAGGGATGGTTAAGATCAGAAGACTAATAAGTTTTAGTTGATCTTATTAAATTTGTTATATTTGAAAATTAGGATTAGTGGAAATATAATATTTTTGCAAGATTTAAAGATTATAAGTAAATAAAACTGTTTCTTAAGAAATATTCTGGCCATACATTTTAAATTTAAAATATAAACTTAATTACAGTGTATCACTAGTTAAAAATAAATTCTGTTCAATACAGCTTGATTTTCCCTTTTAATAATAATAATAAGCCATTTGTACTTTGTTTAATTTTTCTATTCCTCTTTTTCTTTAGTGTAGGTAGAGACCTGTAGCCTCCTGCTGAGGATATAATTTCTGAATCTAGACGATGTACTCTCAGCACAGTGAAGCAGGAAATTATTCTCCTGTGTCAGCTGCTCTTGTTAAAGAATAAAGAAGGGTTGTGGTAGGATACATTTCTATTATCTCTACTCACAAAGCTTATATGATATGCAAATAGATTTTTAAAATCAAGAGAGTTCAAAGTGTTTGGTGACAAAAGATATTTTTCCTGCTCTCAATTCTGCTTCTACTCCCTATAAAATTTGAAATATTAATATATTCTAAAATACCATTTTTTTTTATCTATTTCAGTATCAGTAGTCATCAAACTTATTCAACTTATTAAAATAGTACAGCATTTGGAAATCATATTCTTCATACACTGGGCATATTGACATATTAAATTTAACATGCGTAATAGCAGCAGCAATAATAATAATAATCATAGTTGTATGAAAATTACTGTGAGCCAGAAGTGATTTCTTTCTTATCATGTATGAACTGAATTAATTCTTACAATAAACATATGAAGAAAAATGTCACAAAAGATCAAGTAATTTCCCCAGTGTGTGTGTTTATCATCATATGTATGTGTATATATGTGTGTGTGTACATGTCTGATAGGTTTTATTTGTTAATATCTATAAAATTAGTGGCAAAGATAAGATTTACTAACATTCCTACCCCAAGTTCTGTCCTTGTAACTACCATTTAGGCTAATAGAATTTTATATAACATTTTACAGATAATAGTATAGGTAAATTGAGGAAGTTATGTGAAATATTAAGAATTAGATAAAATCAGAATATGAGGCAATTCTATCCCTTAATCTAATTTTCTGATGAACTGCAGAAGACAGCTATACTTATTTTGGTCTCCACGAGCCTCAGGAACATCATTGTGCTTGATAGTCTCTGTTCTGTCTTTAGATGGCATAGGCAGAAAGGAAATTTATTCTGGTTAAGTAAAGCCTCATTTTACTAAATTAACACAATATTAGCATTATATTTACCAAACTTTCTAGTAGATAAAACATCTGTGTTCATTTGAGAAAATTATAATTTGAAGACATGTATTACTAAATTTATGACAAATCATGTTAAATACATTTTAAAAAGTTCTGAGAAATTCATGTGCATCTTAGACATCCTTAACATAGGGAGATGGTTTTCTTATCAGGATAAAATATATATATTTTCAGTGTTATTATAAGGTATAAGTTTAGTATTTAATATTTATTTTTATTTATATATAATAGATGGACATACTTTGAGGTACATGCAATAATTAAATACATATAATTTATAAAAATTAAATTGGTATATTGGACTATCATCATGTAACTCTTTTTCTATATGCCAGAAATATTTGAATCATTTTCTTATAGTTATTTTGAAAAATATAAGAGATTACTATAAACAGTAGTCACTCTACTGATAAGTCAAACACACTAGGTATTCTTCTATCAAACTATGTATCCGTACTCATTAATCAACCTCTTTTTATCTCCTCTCTTTCGTCCTACCCTTCCTGGCTTCTGATAACCACCAGTCTGTCTACTCTCTGCCTTCATGAGATCCACCTTTTTAGTGCACACATGTGAATGAGAACATGTGATGTTTGTCTGTCTGTGCTTGATTTATTTCATTTAACACAATGACCTCCTCTTCCATATATGTGCTTCAAATGATAAGATTACATTATTTTTTATTACTGAATAAATATTCCATTATTTATATGGTATATTATCTGTTTGGAACATGAAAATCAATAGCATTTGATAATAAGGGATTTCAAGTACAAACTGGTCTATATCATGTGGAAATTACATTAAAATGTATAATAGTTCCATATTTTTAAAAATGGTGGTTCAGTAACATTCCCAGACCTGATAGACAATTCAATAAATGATGAGGGTAAGAAGAAATTCCACATTTGTTGGACTCCAAATCAGACTTTAACTTCTGATTATACTCTGTAGTGCGACTACCAGTATATGTACCAGTATATGTTATATTTTCCTAAAATTGATAGCTACTTCTTCTTTTAGGAAATATGCTTTGTAGCCAAAAAAGTGCCTAAGGAATATCTGAGAGGAATATTAAATAAGGTAATGATTGTATATGAGTATAGATAACTTTGCATATTTTAGAGAAATAAGAAATAATAAACTTTTTGATTTTAATTTCTATTTTTCACTTTGAAAGAGTAGAAAACTACTCTTTCATTCTCTTAGTATTATACTTAATTTAAAATTTTCATTACCTTTCTTTAACATATGAATTAATATGCTCTGTGATCCTAGACTGGAAATGCTACTTATGTGTGATGAAATCAAGTGGCGGTAGTTGTATGTTATATTTATTTCTTCCGTATTTTGAGTATACAGAATCCCTATGCTCCCTTACTGTATTCCATTTCAAGTTCATGTAGTGAAATAGGCTTCAAACAGAAGACAAAAATGGCAAATATATAAAAAATAGCTTTATGAGAAAATATCAGTGGAAAAATGAAGAACAAAAAATTTTGTCCTGAGAAACTCATTTCCATATTATCTATAGTGTTACTGTTGTTTATCTAATAGTATTGTGACTCCAGTCACCATGTTTTAAAATCAGATACAATATGCTGTATTTTGCTATGTAAAATGTCCTTCCCGTGTATAACGTGCACCCACATTTTTGGGCCAGTCTTTCAGGAAAACATCCCTCGGTAAAAGGGTGAGGTCTTGTCGGGGAGAGACACACCTGGGGAGTGCTAATGCTCCCTGCTAAATGCACAGATGGCACCATCTTCTCACAGCTGCAGCCACCTGCTCTGGGAAGGCTGCCACTTCCTCTCTCCCAGGAGCCCTTCCCTCCCTACCAGGTCAGGGGCCACAATGGAGAACAGGAATTTCTGAGGCTGCTGGGCTGGCAAACAGCTATGTTGGTCCGGGGACTGTGTGAGGCTTCAGGTCCCCTCCATGTAGCTAGGCCTTGGGCCTCGCCCTTGCCTCATACAGCTATGGCCTACCCCCCAGCCCTACCACTGCCCCCTCTCCTGATTGTGGAGCAGCACTTGGAGAGGCCCCTCCAATCTACTCCCACCAAATCCTGGGTCCTCTCATACTTAAACGCCGTATGCCCAGTGGGCCCAAGTAGGAGGGTACAGTGGCTCCAGGAGGCCCACTGGGTTCCCCATCCTCCCAAGCCATGCCTTATCTTTCCCTCAAAAATTTGAGCAAAAAGTGTGTATTATATAATGCAAAATATGGTATATTTTTCGTAGGTTCTTTTCATGACTGTTGCTGAAAAAAATATTTTCACCAATTACATTTAGATTTTTTTGGCATATTTCCATTTTGGTGTAATTATCCTAAATCCTTTACTTTTTTACCTTAAGGGAACAATAGCTTTCTTAAATTAATAGACTATTTTTAGACTGCTGTTAAGTTTACAGAAAATTTTAGGAGTAAGTCCAGGGAATTGACATAGACTTCTTTTTTTACCCCTGCTCCCCTGTACCCAGGCACAGTTTGCCCTATTATTAACATTTTCCCATGGAGTAGTACAGTTACTATAATTGACAAGCCAAAATTGAGACATTATTATTAAGTGAAGTCTATAATTTATTTTAGGATTCATTATTTGGCTTGTATATTCTATCAGTTCTTGCAATATATGACACATATCCATAATAACATTATCATATTGATAGATTTCATTGGCCTAACAGTCCTATTTTCTACCTCCTTTCCTTCCTCCAAGCACCCTTGTCTTCCAATTTTTTTCTTTTCCTTCAGTATTTTGGGCCTTTCCTTTTTATATAAACTTTAGAATGAGTTCATCAATATCTACCAAATAACGTACTGTGATTTTGATTGGGATTCCTCTGAAACTATAGATCAGGTTGGGAAGTTCTTACCTATTAATAATTAAATCTCCCTATCCAAGTACATGAATAATAACTTTCATTTATTTACATCTTCTTTGATTTCTTTCATCAGAGTTTTGGTTGTTCATACATAGATCATGAACATATTTTGTTAGTTTTTTATCATGCTATTTCAATCGTTTTGGTCTTTTATACAATCAAAAGAAATGTCAATGTAAGCCTTAGATTTAACCCCAATAATTATCCAATAATAAATTAGTACAGTAGGTTATGATTCCTAGATTGCTGTTATCACTATTCTGAAGTATCATTTAAATTAGGAAGGCTGGCTCGGCGCCTATAGCTCAACAGGCTAAGGCGCCAGCCGTGTACACCTGAGCTAGTGGGTTCAAATCAAGCCTGGCCCGCCAAACAACAATGACGACTGCAACCAAACAATGGCCAGGCGTTGTATCGGGCGCCTGTAGTCCCAGCTACTTGGGAGGCAGAGGCAAGAAACTCACTTGAGGCCAGGAATTTGGAGGTTGCTGTGAGCTGTGATGCCACAGCACTCTATTCAGGGTGACAGCTTGAGGCTCTGTCTCAAAAAATAAATAAATAAATAAATAAAAATAAAGTAGGAAAGCTTGGAATTATTTCATTAGAAAAAAAGTTACATAGAACTTAGTTTTGTAATTTTCACTTACATTACTATCTCTCCATTATGTTGTACCTCTGAGAAGAAAAGACTGGTAAAATCGGTGTTGAATATACATGTCATAGTTTAGGAATTTAAGTGATTGTAAAAGGGGAACATTCTATAGACAGTTATAAGCCATTCTATATTCTATAAAAGTAGGATGTTTAAACAGATGTAAGCCCATGCACAATTTAGTCATGGAAAATACTGATACTTTTATTTACTTCAAAGAAAAAACTTGATTTTTAAGAGATTCTCATTAAATATTAAGTTGAATATTAAATGCTTGAAAAGAAGCATGATTCAGTTTTGAGGAAGGTTCTTAGTTATTGAGCTATTATTCTGCAAAATAATATTTCAGATTACTGAACTGAATGTCGAAGCTGTTCCTGTGAAGAAAGAAACTTCCTAAATTGTTTTTTCTTCCTTTTTCACTTTTTCTTTCTCTAGAGCATTTTTGAGCTGCAGGCTTTGAAATTTGGTGTATTATTGAAGGGGTTTTATGTTTTAGCTTCTATGAATCCTAGTATTCTCTACAGGTAGACAAAAGATTTATATTTATGTATTTTAATTGCTTAATATTTATATTAAGACCATGTATTAGCTGCAAGTATTTATCAGGTTTATTGAGGGGAAATACATCTAAGAAATTCCCTATAAAACAGCCATAGTTAGGTAATTGCTAGTTGTTCCCAAGAATAAGAAATAAGAATATTATAATGTAAGAATTGAATCTAGTAATCATTGAAATGTCTTAGAAAGGTGAATAGTCAAAATCACTTACGAGCTAATTGGTGCTAACTATTTCATAATGCAGTATAAATTGAGATGGAGAATTAAGTGGGAATGGAAACATGGAATGGTTTTATTTTTCTTACATTTATAATTAGTCAGATCATTCTTTTTTTTTTTTTTAACTTATCTGAAAAAGATATCATAGGTTTCTGAGCACTTCAGTTTAATCTGAGTTTAAAACTAGTAAAGTCAGGTCAATCATTTAATTTGTTTGAATTTCGACCTCATAGTCAATTTAAAACTTAACTTCTCTTTTGTTCAGTGCTACTTAGAAGTTTTTAGGAGACTGAAGATGGAAAGGGGTTCCAGTCTAGCCGTTCACTCTGCTCAGCGCAGTACGTGGGGAGTAATTGGCTCTTTCACTGTCATCCTTGTTTCTTCTCTGGGGTGCTGATGCATGAAGGGAAGCGATGCAAAGGGGAAGAGCGTTCTTAGTGGCACCTTCGTCGTTCCCTTTTTTCTGTCTGTTCCATCGCCTCACATTGACTAGTTTTCCTGCCTTCTTTGGGGACAAAGAGACAAATACCAGTTCTCTGATGAGACACATGGATAAAAATATTTTGGGGGAAGGGTATTGGGGGTAGGTTTAGAGTGTCACACCATTCGCTTCTGGATTGTTTACTACTGTTTCTTAGTTTCTACCTCTACATTAAACTCACAGTATTGGGCTTCTGGGGTCTCCATTGACTGGAGGCTCAAGTTCAGCTATTTTTACAGTCAGGACCCTCTTCGCTATTGGAAAGAATAGCTCCAATTCTCTCTGCTCCAACTTCCTTTTCTTCCTCTCCTCAGTCAGCTCACTTCTCCTCTAGGTGGAGGGAAGTGAGCATGAGATGATAAACGGGTCTAAGACATAGGCAGAGGTTCAGTTGACAGATGAGATGCTACTCTTCCCTCTTGTTCATCTTTTGGAAAAATTCTGGTTTGATTTGGACTCTTGGCAACAGCATTGTCCAAGTACATTTAGCCAGTGAAGCAGATGGATGATCAATCATTGACTCCTTCAAGATGGAGGCAGGGAGAAGGCTCTTCTGGGATGAAAAGGCACGGAAAAAAGAAAGTTTAAGTTATTGAGGATTAGTTGGCTCTTGCTTGTTTAAGACTGTCTTCTGAATGTGAATTACTTGATTGATGCCTTTTTATTTTTAGTCTTGAGTTGCTAATCTCCGGTCAATGGGAAAAGTGTCACCTGAAATCCTGTTGTATAAATTTCCCAGTCTTGCCTATTAGTTCTCTTCTTTCTAGCTGCAATGAAGTCTCTTCCGTTACAGCAGCTAGAGGGATCTTTTTAAACAGGTTGTTATCACTTGCGCAGTCAAAATACTGCTGCAGCTTTCTGCACCAGTTAAAAAAAATCCTAAGTCCTCCATGGCCTGCCCGCAGGTTAAGTTCTTATCAGTGTTGCGGTCTGAGGGCTTGGCAGGCCCTCCTCTGCCTGCAGCGTGGTCCCCGTACAGTCGGCTCACTTCTTGTCAGTCTTCATTTGCATGCTGCTGCTTCCCAGGTGTTTCCTGAGTATTAACATAGTGTATTTGTCATTCTCTTCCCATAGTTTGCTTTATTTTTATTTCATACACTAATCATTTTTCATATTTTATGTATTTAATGGATTTTATGTCTCTTCAGTCAACATAGTTTTCAGGAAAGCGTGTCACGGACTCTTTTGTTGAGTGCTTTACCCAATGCCTAGAATGGTATCTGGCCCCATGGGTGGGAGATCCCCTCTCCCCATAGGAGACAGGGGATTTCTGTTGTCATTAAGCAAAGGAATGAATTCTAGTTTTCAGACTCAAACTGTAGCAAATATGTGACTTATTACATATTAAATAACTATAGTATATTTTTTATTCTATTGCTCTTTTTATTATTTTATTATTTCTAATTGCATATTTCTATATTTCTTCAGTTAACTCAACCACACTGCTAGTTTTCCTTTAATGCTGCGTTAGAATGATTTATCTGAACCCTGTTCAAGGAGTAAAACACTCCGAAGTCCCTTCTCCCATCTGAGTGTGCCTGTTCGCCTTCTCTCAACCAGCCCTCACGTTGCTCTGCGTTCATCACTTCCTTTCATGGCAGTACTCTGAGTTCCCTTTTTTCCACTACTGTTTGTATTTTTTTTAATACGTGCATATTTAAAACATAACTCCTATCATGAAAAAATGCTAGAAAAATATATTTACATTTAAAAGGGTTGGGAAACAACTGTTTGGTTGCATTATATGCTATTACTTCATATGTATTAGCAAAGCCAATTCCTCACTGTGTATCTTTAATTTGTGGTACAAGTTCACTTGTCATTTTTTTTTTTTCGATGCGTATATAAAATCTTGAGGAGTACCATACATCCTGTTTTGTAATGGCTGTTTGTAATATCATGAATTTATTTTACAGGTGAGGCTAATCTACGTGCTGTAATTCAAGGATTCTTTTTAAATGACATTTATATATGAATGTATATTTTATCTTTTACCTGCAGAAAACGAAACTTAAAGGAGTAGAGACAGTGATTTATGAAAGTAGTATTTATATTAAGTTTTTTAAAAATGTAATCCCTTGCTAGATTCTTCAGATTTAGGTTGTTTGCGATGGTATGGAAGATAGGGAACACCGACAAAAGAAATTTAAAAAGTGGAGCCAAATGTTTTCCATATCTGGCTCTGTTCCAAGTAAGTGCAGTGTCAGAAAAGAGGCCAGTGACTTTTTGAGAAATGGAAGCTTCAGGAGAATGTAGCAGAACTCAAAAACTTATACTTAATATTTTTGTATCTAAAATAATGCAGAAATATATACTTCATCTGATATTAATCTCTCTAAGTAAAATTAATATTGTGAAGTTATGTAGCTGTAAACAAAGGTAAGCACCCATAAAGAACTTCTAGCAGTTTGCAATAACTATCTTGAGCGATTATTATTGTTACTGACAATAATAGGCCAGGAATTATACCATACGCCTTCATGTGTTACTTCATTTAGTTATTGGAACATCCACATATATTTATGGCTATTCTTCATTCCATGGGAGAAGAAACAGATGCTTGGTGTTACATACGTGTAGATAATTTCTGCATGTTTAACTGGATGTCTAGGATATCATTTATCAAAGTTCTTTTAAACTTTGCCTGAGATATCATAGAATCTTTTGAAACCTTCAGAAAATCTTAGGATCCATTTCCACTAGAAAAATGTATGAGTAAACTCTTATGTATAATATGTCATTATTTTAGTATATAATTTTGCAGAATTCCCTAAGTCCAAAATGTCTGGACCCTAGGTTGGGCTTGTCTATGTCTTTTTTAATGAAAAGACTGGAAAACATTGAACTTCTTTCTCCTCCTTAACCACCTCTTATCACCTAAAGGAAATAATAGGTATTTAAACTATGCTTTACTTGAGAAAGAATTTAAGAAATCTGAAAGGGAATTGTTGGCTATCTCTCACTCCACTTAGTATACGCCAAAGTGAATGAATTCTACTATTTATTTAGCAAGTGAGATTTAGAAAAGTTGGACATATGGAACACTTTTTAATGGTCAGGTTCGTTGGACTTCATCACAAAGCACCCTCGATCTGTTTCAGAAAGAAAACTAAATGTGAATAACTTCAAATAATGTAAGCAGTTACCTCTTCAGAGTAACATAGCCACTGTGCCTAGAGACAGATCAGGAAGGTACACCTTTCACCCCGATTGTTTTGATGATATTTATCAGAGAATAATTTTTGAATTTGATCTTCTGATTTCATCAAAGATAAAACATAGAAAGGCTGTTGTAGTAAAAGTAGAATGTGGTAATAATTTTCTGTACTAATGAAATCAGATTATCTTCTACTTGGTTGATGCATTGTTTGTATGGGCTAAGGGTAAAGACTGTATTTAGATTCTAACTCAGTTTTACTTTTGAGAAGGAAAGTTGTCCCATTGAAGACAAGTTATTTCACAGTTTTTTAAAAAATATAAAGTACTTCTGAATTTCAGAATGCTTTTTCATTATTTCTTTTTAGGTATTTTCATGTTGCTTATGCTTAAATTTTGTTTTTGTTTTTTTTTCCCTTGAAGTGTTACCTGAAACAAAAACATTTAAATTAGCTGAACAGAGTAAAGAATCTTCTGTATGTTTGCCTGATTTTAGGTGAATTACTCTAAGAATAATGTTATCAATTACTATAAAATGTTAAAGTTTTAATTTTTAAAATATGTGTTTTAACATTTGGTTCGTAGTTATGTTGTGATCTCAACTGTATTTCTACCTCTCCTGCAATCATTCTTAACATTCGATTTTTAAATGAAAGAAGCCCATCTTTGTAGGCCTCTTGTGACTAAATGATGTATTGTTTTGATGTGGCACAATTTTCAGGTAGCCACTTTTGTTCTTATATTTTCATTTCCTATAGTACTTTTCATCCCTGTATATATGTACAGGAGTCACTTCACCCACCACCGAATTGCAGCCACTTCTGAGGTGGAACGCAGCAACTGTTTAACAGCGCACTTTCCCCTAGGTGCTGACAGCTGCAGAAGAACTTGTACATGGTCCTGTACAGAAGGTATTTCTCCACTGTGCCATCTGCAGAGTGACACTGACTAGGAGTACTACATAGACTGTAAGTTTCTTGTGTACCTGCCCTAGACTGGAAAACCCAGTAAGAGAGAAAATAGCAAATAACAGGAAGCATCATTTAAAATTGTACTGTGGTCAGTTAAATGTAGTGCTGTGCTGTTCTCCCTGGCTCTAAATTTTATTTGAAGTCATCTAATATGTGGTTGGTACCAATTAAATAACAGATGGATGTACTACTTGGAAATTAATTTATTCTAAAAGCAAATAAAACTAAAATGCTTTTTTTATATTCTTCACTTTTAATCAAACTTACAACGCTATAATTGTTTTAAAATATTTTCACATAACCAAACCAATATTATGGCTATGGTTATGATTATTTCAGAGCCAAGTTCTCAAAATAGCAAATAAACTTGTAATTCAATAGTAATGTTTTTAGTTAACTTTCTTGTGGTGTTTTATGTGTTGGTTTTAATTCTTCCTTTTAGTGAGAGTTTGGCAGCAGAGGCAGTTTTGATGAGTCTTATTTTGATTCTTTGCTTTAGAAATACTGAGTTTAACATTTGCAAACAAAACATGAGAGAGAAGAAACAATAAACATCTGAGCATCTAATTTATATATTTGCTGTCTCTCTCACCCATGCAATTATTTATAAGGCCTTCTTTTATAAAAGGAGTTTTATAACAATGCTATCTTTAGTAATAGTTTGGCATATTTATGCTTTATAAAAATAGGGAAATAATGTTAGAAACAGCTGTGTTTATTGTTACACAATCTTATATGGATTGCTATATTTTGCTTATTTTATTTTAATTTTTTTAAGTCAATGGCATGACTTACCTTTTTCTTACTTGGTGTGTCTATCGACAATTCTATGTAAAGAAAATAGAGTTTCTTGATCTTCACAGAGTCTTAATCATATGAAATATAGTTCAATTTGATTTAGGTTACTTTAAATTATGTGTCATGAGTTAAATGACGTTTGTGTACAGATCTGTGTATGTAGATTCTCAGTGAAAACAGATGCAATTAACTTTTGGCTGCTTACTTGTAAAATGCGATAGATGGAAGAAGATCCTTTCTTTAAGTATTTTTGTTTACCTCAAGGGTGAAATTCTATATTTTTAGAATTGTACCTTACATTATATAACTAAGATTTTTTTGGTACAAGTGGCTTTGTTCAAATTAGAATATTATTTCTGTTAACTAAATTCTGAGTTATGATGTTTTAGATTTAAAAGAGGAGGTTGGATTTCCTACAGAGGTTTTCGACTATCTCTAATTTTATAGTGGAGATCCCTTTACCGTTTTGAAGTATAATTTTATGAGAATAAATGTAGTACAATACTTAATGCCTTTTCAGCATGGAAGTATTGAATAAATAAGAATAAACTAGAATGTATTTATGTTCAGAGTAGAAATTCACTTAAATATTACTAAAAAAAACCTCACATTTTTAATTAGGTTTTTCCTTTTTACTAAAAGGACTAAATTGAATACTTCATTTAATAGTCAAAATAATAAAAGAAGTAAACCTGAATATTTTAAAATATGTGCTTTATGCATAATATAATGTACTTAATATCTCTAGCCAAGAGGGTAATTTTATCAACATATGAAATATCTGAATTGCTATAATTGGTTCTTTTGCATTTTCTGCAGTGTAATTGTAAGTATTACTTAATTCCGTTTTATTGACTAAAGTAATCTTGATTTGACAGAAGAGATTATATGTTTCATATACGATTTTAAATTTTGGTAAAAAGGCACACACTATACCTAATTATGTATCTATCAGTATATATTTTTAAAATATACACATTATTTAATTGTTATATTTTATACCTTTTATGGATGATGTAAATCGAGTAACATATTAGATTGAATTTTTTCACCATGTGAATTTTATACCCCTAGTGTATGGAATTTGGAATGGAGAATTAGCTGGAAACATTATATACCTCTGTATTATTTGAATTTCATGAAATGTACTGCTTGTATAATCAAAAATAAACCGTGTTTCAGTTAAATTATATAATCAGAGCGTTTGTTTATGTACAGATTATTCCCATTTCATAATATTGTCACTAGTTGCTTGCTTTCCAAGGGCCTTTTCTTCCTCTTACTCTCAGGCCAGAAATGTTGTCAGAATTATTTTAACTAGTATTCACTTAAAATTTTTGGAATTCAGAAGCAATTAAACGTCGAGAAAGCCTGTATGTTTTTAATTTTCTCCATTATAACTTTCTATTTGAAATAGGACAAGAAAGCAAATACAAAAAATATGAAATTTTAAGCATTACATGTATTTCCTCTAGCAAGAATGTCCTGGCAATGTTTAGCTTCCATTAAAGACTTCAAAAAGAAGTATCAGTACTAGCTACAGAAATAGTGAAATAGGTGAAATTAAACGGTATAAAACAGTATATTTTTTGAGTGTAGATTTCATTAATTTAGCTAATTTTAAAGAGCATACATTTTTGAGTTTCAAGCCATGATTTTAAATTTTCAGATGTTCTATTTTACAAAATATTCTTGTAAATTACAAGTGTATTTTTTATATTTATCCCAAACAGACTTTTAAAAATTATTTATATTGTAAGATTTATCTGAACAAAATCTTTTGATGTATTAGAGAGACGAAACATGTCCAAATGTTTTACTATGAGTAACAGGAAGATGATTTTTCAGTGTAAGATTAGGCGGACAATTCTTTTCATCATACTTCATTAATATTTGAGTTACTTCATTTGATAAAGCTTAGTATTTCATACATCATTTTTATTATCCAAAGTTTAATTTATATTCATAGAATAATATATGTAATTTAAATGATTTAGAACTAAATTTGAAAATTTTTTTCTCTGCTGTCAGGCAGATCAATGGAGATAAAATATGCATAAAATTATCTTAGTCTTTGCTGTTTTTATAATACATCAAATTTCTACTTATTTTTATGATTTCTGTGGTCATTTTTCAATATAAATTGAATTAGCTGAAAAATTTAAAGTATAAGTTTGCATAAAGAACTCTTGATACTGCAAACCTTATTACCTTTAATGCCAAGTTAACAAGGTTAAAGGAATTTAAAAATTTCCTTTTATTCTTAAATTTTTATATGTCTTGTGAGTAAATGTGTGTGTGTGTACATACTTATGTATATCGTCTTTCTACTGTATTTTCTGAAATGTGGTCTGGAAAGCTGGGTACCACTTCGTAGTTATTTAATCAAGTGTAAATTGCTTAACAACGTTCAGTTATTTTTCTATCTTTTAACTGAAAATTATTTTACCTACCTCACAGGGTTGTTGTGAGGGGAAACAAAACAATAAAACATATGTGAAAGAGTGCTTATCACATAGTGGATGTGCCGTGTCTGACACCTTCAGTGGCTCCCCTTGTCCTCAGAATAAACCCAGATTCCTATCACGGCATGCGATCTGGCTCCCTGTGTCTTCAGCCTCATTTCTTTCCTTGTAAACTGCCTGAATTGATTTGTTGATGCTGAAATCTTTGCAGTTCCCAGAATATATCATGCTTCCTTTGGTTCTGTGTGTGACTACAAGGTTCTTTTGAACAACTCGCCTTCTCCTTTATCCCTAAGCTCCGGTCCTTGCCTCTAACTCAGCACCATACTCAAGCATCACTTTAGATTTCTCCACTAAGAAGTCTCCTTTCACCACGTATTTTGTTAGGTGATCCTTCTGTTTGATCCTGTGGGCTGTGCTTACGCCTCTTCTAGCAATTATTGCATGACATACAGCTGTCTTTGTGCTTGTCTGTTTCCTCTACCAGATATAAACTTACAAGGTAGAGTCTCCCTCCTAACCCTGTATTTGACAGAGTGAAAGCAGGAAATGAGCGAACACTTTGTAAATAGATGTAAGTTCCACCTAAACAAATCCACAACATAAATAATTATATGATTTTCACTCCTTAGAAAAAGCAACTTTGACTATTCTGTTTATAAAATCAATTTCAGGCCCCACAAAAATATCTAAATTATGGCTATACAATTGATCTACTTTGCCCACCATTTATCACCATAATGGGTTTAATTTAAAAAGATGGATTGACTTAGGGTGCAAATAGAAAGTTATTTTTTTGTCACCCTATGCATAAATTCCCTTATGACTATTACTTTTTCACCTTGATAAAATGCTGTTCAAATAATTTTATCTCTTCTCTGTTCTTCCTCTTGCTGTTCTGTTTGCTCTTGTTCTTCTCAACCTTCTCTCTCTTTTTTTTTCTTTCATTCCTTTCTTCACTCTGTGACATTTTAAAATATATTTAATTTTTAGGCGATAAAATTCAGTCTAATTAAAATTCCAAACTCTCACCCAGTGTTAATTTTTTTTTTCTATATCAACCTTGTTCAAAGCAGTTTTGAAAACTGGAATGGAGAATGTAGTAAGATGGTCAGCTAGTAGTCTTCAGCATTAATTTTTTTTTTTTTTTACTTTACTTTTTCACTTTCCTGAACTGTGCTACTTCTGAGTCTTCCGAAGCGGGTGTTAGGGTAAGGAAGAGCTAATTGGTAGAAAAGAGAAGCTAGAAATCTAAATGTATTTTTCCCTGGCTTTTCTGGGCTCATTAAACATTCCCAGTATTTGGAGATAATCTAGGCTGTAGTTCCTGGATGTGGTTAATATGCTTTGTGTGGTTTTGACTAACCTCAGTAATCTCTGACTTTCTTGCCTGCCACCAGGCTCTTTTTCCTGGAGTTACCGTATTCTTTTTATAGTCCTCTAGGTAAGTTCTTTTAAAAGTGGTTCAGTGCTCGGCCCTTTCCCAGGAATCTTCATCCATCTCATGGGAAAATACATTTCTTTACTTCACCAAATTAGGGGAATGTCAGCCATTTCTAGGATAACACCCCTGACTGAGGCCATCTTGCCCTTTTGTCTTTAGAATTAATTTTAGACCAGGCCCATATCTAGTACATAGGCCACACTTTGAGTGCGTCACTGTGATACTACTTAATCTGTGACCTCCATTCTCTCAATATACATATGCTTTATGTTTTGATGTCAGTGGTGGACTAAAGACTGCCTGAGGAGTTTTTGGCTTTAATCACTTTTTTTTTTTTTTAATTGTTGGGGATTCAATGATGGTTCAAAGAACTAGGTTACACTAATTGCAGTTGTCAGGCAAAGTCCCTCTTATAAATGTGTTCCTACCAGAAGAAGTGTGCCAAACACCATGACCCCCCCTTCCCTCTCTTGTTTACCCCCGTTTCCCAATTGTCCTCAGATCAAAATTGAGGACATTGGATTCTCGCGTCTCCATTCTTGTGATGCTTTTTACTAAGAAGATTGTGTTCCACCTCCATCCAAGTTAGTACACTTGGCTTTAATCTTTACAAGTGTTGCATAAAGGATATGTTGCCTCCTTCTAATACTTGGAAACTCTTGTTCTCAGCTTTGGGTTTTTAGCAGAAACTGAGACAACAGCAAAATTCTCATGTTAATATCCTATTCTGCCACCATTCTCCTGCATTGAGGCCATAATGATCAGGTTGTTTTTCTGTGTATGTCCATTCATTTCTATAATTTCATGCTTTCTTTTTTGTTATTCTGTCATGTTCAATGTCTTTTTTTTTTTTTTTTTTTTTAATAGAGTCTCACTTTTTCGCCCTTGGTAGAGTGCAGTGGCGTCATAGTTCACAGCAACCTCCAGCTCTTGGCCTTGGGTAATTCTCTTGCCTCAGCCTCCCAAGTAGCTGGGACTACAGGTGTCCATCACAACGCCCAGCTATTTTTTGGTTGCAGTTTGGCTGGGGCTGGGTTCCAACCTGCCACCCTTGGTATATGGGGCCAGCGCCCTACTCACTGAACTACAGGTGCCACCCGTCATTGTCTTTTTTGCCTTTTCCCTCTCTGGAATCCTACCCAGTTTCAGTGTTAAGTTGGGTAAAGTCTTCATTGGTCTTCTCAGATTAAATATTTATTCTCATTAATACTTTGAAATGGTACTATATTATCCATAAATATGTCTCTCTCTGGCCAGATTGTGAAGATTCTAGAGACAACTACTGACTTATTTATCAATGAATCTCTGATTGCTTAGTCCTTGTTATGTGTTCAGTACATTATTTGCTGAATTAATGGATCTCTCTGAACACTCACATTGAATTTATAAAATTATTGTTATTAGTACTTATGATCTCATTATTTTTCCTCTTTGTTTTTGTTCCAACAGATACTTGAGGGTATAAGAATTAATTTTTATGTCCATGATTATCATTTTTTAACCCAATGATATTCATCCTTTCTTTGGCAAGTTTATTTAAAATTTTAGTTTTGCCTCATTTGATTTTGTCCCATTGTTCTTTGCATTCCTTTTTATTGTTTTAATTACAGTTGATGCAGGTAACTATGATAAATAAGGATAACCAGGTATTCCAAGCAGCTTCAAGTTGCGAGTAATAAGTAAATCTAGTTAAAGTATTCCTTTTTTTCATAATAGAATTATTTTTAACTTTACGGTTTTAGATTGTATTACTCAATATGATCAGAAATGTTGAAAAACAAGCTATTGGTCAGCAAGAGGATTGCTTATTTATGAAAGAATAGTGTTCCTGTAACAAAATTAAATTGTACTTATATTTGTTGAGAATAAACTGCTGTTTTTAATCAGACTTTATTGTATTGTTATTTTCAATGATTAAATAAGGTGATACAGTTTGGAATGCAGCACTGAATCTCTGCCATTCCTCAATACAATAATGTAGTGCCTCCGTTATTACTGAAATTTCAACAAAAGTAAGATACTTTTATACATATGATCAGGGAGTTAATGTTAAAATTAGACAGTGAAGAAATCAAAGTGGCATTTTAAGAAGAGCTAATTGAAAAATTTCTTTTGTATCTAACCTTTTTTTCTGCAAAGTTCCAAATGATATCAAATAGTATACCAAGAAAGTAAGAGAGAAAAATAATTGTATCGTCTTCAAACCTCATTGTGAAAGTTTGAAAGACAATAAATCAGTTTACGAAAGATAGCCCAATGATCTTTTTTGTTCCTTGTTTCCACATTGTTGGATTTATAAAGTTGTTCAAAGAGATGTTTCACCAACTTTCACCAATATGACTGATACAATTTTAACATTTAATTTTGATAATTTTATCTATTGTAGTAATACTGGCTTAGGAATCTTGGTGAATGAACATTTTAATTTTTCGATTATCTAAAACAGTAAGTGTGGTAGATCTCAGATCAGTAAGAAGCCAGAAATCATAGTATGTATGATTACTTGTATGCAGTCATACTTATTTCCATAAACTTTTACATTAATATTTTCATAAGAAGAAGCAAGTTATAAAATTTGGTCTAATGATTGTCAGTTTTAGATATCAAGAAACACTGTTTATTCTTGGGAATTTTTTTCTGCTACCCAGCCACTATGATAATTCAAACATTCTGTTTGGTTTACAACATAAGTAAACAGTTATTTTTACATTTTTCACCCAGTTTATTTACCATGACTATTGCTTTAGGATGCAAGTTGGAGCTCAGGGAGAACATAAATCTGTTTTTCTAAGTTTTTGTGGCCATGCTTGGGGAAACAAAAAGGCAGCCAAGTTTTGGGGACATGTCTAAGTATGTGTCAGTTATCAAATAGGAGAAGTAGGACTTAGAAATATAGTTTCCTAAAGTAAACCAACAGAAGTGTATTTTTCTTACAGGTATTTGTGATACCATTTCTTTTAAACAACTCATACTGTATTTGAATTGTGATATTGTATGTAGGACTTTAATTTAGAAACCCTCTTTTAGTGGGTCAAGTAAAATGTTAAAAATTTAATCAGTCATGAAGTCTAAAATTCTTCAGATACCTGGTACTTCATCTTTTACTTAATCCTAGGTAGCATTTCTATACAAAATACCTTACTCATATTACATGGAAAAGTACAAATAATCAGAAATTGGCCATCAGTTGATTGTGTGTGTGTGTGCACACTTCTCTCTGAAACTTTAGCTTTCCATTTTTATACTGCACTGCAAGGCATGACAGATTCAGCATGTCTGAAACTAAACCGAAATCACCATTGCTCCAGTCTCACTTTGCCTCCCAGCCCCAATCAGTTATTCTTATTTATGGCTTCACCATGTACTTTTTGACCCATGGTGAAAATAACATGACACTCCTCTTCTTGGACTTAAATGTCACTCTGTTATTTCTGGAACCTAATTATTTTGTCCTTAAGATTTATCCCTTTATTCTAGCTCCATTGATAAAAAAAAACTCTGGTTCATTACTTAAGTGGTAAATTCTTAAAATTAGAGATGTGTACCAGTTTCATCTTTCTGTTACATTGTACTTTCCTTGAGGATGGAAAACACATTACTATTCACCTTTGTGCTTTCCACAGAGAGTAGGCTCATGAATCATTTTTAAGTTCACTGAACTGATTGTGAAGTAGTTGATTTCTGGTACTTTAAGTCTTAAAAATATGGAATGGATTACTGAAAGTCAGATCAGTTATTTATTAATTTATAATTAATCACATATTATTCCAACTTGATGATACTCTTATTAATGTTAACACCACAAGGAAAGTGCCTTAAATGAATTCTGAATACTAATCTATTCAGAACACTTGACTTGGTACTAATGTGAAAACAAATTTTATCAACAATATGTCAATGTATGTTGATGTGTAGGCTCTTGCTACAATTTATAAGCTAAGTTTATTTGTAAACTCTTTCCTTCTTTCTTTTTTTGTATTTATTTTTGTTTTGAGATGGAGTCTTATTCTCTGTCTCCCAAGCTAGAATGCAGTGGCATTATCATAGTTTAGTACATCCTCAACCTCCTGGGCTCCAACAGTCTAGCCTCCTGACTAGCTGGGACTACAGGCACTTACCACCACACCCAGCTAGTTTTTTATATGTTCCCATTTTAAAAATATGGTTACATGTTACTTTGAGAAAATAATTTTGGCAGAAGTCATCTAATTTATTGACTCTTTTTTTTTACACTAGTCCCTTTCTAGATGTTTTACTAGAATACTAACTGGGGACAAACTTGTTCTGACATGATACAAAAGACTTAAACCAAGCTACCAGTTTACTGTTGACCTGATTTATTCCAGTAAAAGAATACAGTGGCCCCCTAAGAGGAATATGTCTGCTGCCCACTATTTTAGTGCTTCATGTGCAAGAACTTTGTAGAACTTATTTTTCCCCTTTGCTTCTTACATAGTCTTTGAAGATAATCACTTGTTTCTATAAATGTTCACTATGAAGGTTTTGTCATTCAGATCGGATTGAATTTGAATACCTGCATTTGCTTATTCTTGCTGTTACCGTGTTTAGTAAAATTACACGAATGAATGTTTGTTGTATTATATAGAAATAAGATAACATTTTAAATCCATTCTCTTCAAATATTCTTTTCAATCTATAATTTTGAATGTTTGATTAACACAGCCCCATTTTCTTCCTGTTTCTTTCTTCTTTCTTTCAGTATATGTGCTTTTATAACTTACTGTCATCTGTCTATGAATACTTGTGTATATAGAGGAGGTCTTAATTTTATGAATTCAATTTTTGTATCTCAATGTCTCAGTTGTTTCTTTGGAAAATATAATTTTCAAGTCAGTTTAATTTTATTTTGCCTTGTTTAGAACAAAATCTGAACGTGTATATATTTTATTAGCTGTGTTTTAGATTTGTCTATATTTATATTAATGTCCGTGTATGTCTCTTTCATATTTTATGATATCTATTTACCGTTTATGATATCTATTTACCGTTTGTGTGGCATTTAGTAAACTTGAATAATTTACATTCTATTGTTTGTATAATATTCTGTTATTCACATTCATTCATTTATTCAATGTTCATTTTTTACTACTATATGTCTGGCATTGCCCTGAATGCTGGAGATACACATTCCCTCATGAAGTTTATATTCTTATAAGGAAGAGGGAGAAACAACATATAACACTAATGAATAATCAATTTTAGATAGACGTAAACAGTGTGTAAGACATAAGGCCATGGTTTGAAATACAAAGTATGTTGACAAGAGAAGCATCGTCAAGGAAGGGATATTTGAGTGTAGATCTAAGAGATTAGGAGAAAGAAAATCATATCCTGTATATCAGGATAGTAAAGGCAGAGGTACTTGGATTAGAATGAGTTTGGCATGTGTGACATGGGTTTAGTATTCTTAGGGAGAAAGGGTGTGTGGCAGGAGATGAGGGCTGTGAGATAATGACGGGGACAGATCAAGTGGAAGTTGAGCCAGGGAAAGAGATAAGGGGCAAGAGAGCATTATTTGCAAGAGCATTATTTGAAATAATTAAAATAATGCAAAGGGCATTATTTCAATAATCCCAGTGAGAAATTATAGTGCAGTAACTTGGTGAAGTTACCTTAGTAGTAGAAATGATGAGAGATAAGATGTTTTAGAGGAGCATTGTTAGTATTGATGAGTGGATTAGAAAAGAGGTAATAAACAATGTGAGATATAATTAAACATGAAATACTCTTTGAAATTATAATTAATGGTCATGTCTTTTCCATGGTAAATGTGCCTTATTTACCTTTGTTTTTGAATATTTACATTTCTCTTCATCTTTCCTAAAATAAATGCCACTAATATTTTGTCACTTTCTCACCTCCCTGTCATTGAATATAATGTGATATGTGATGGCTTGCTGATTTGAAAGGTAGGGTGTATCTTGCTGTTTTACTTCACTTGCCTTAACTATTAGCTAGATTCAAATTTCAGTGTATGTATTGACCAATTCTGTTTTTTAAATTGTAGATTATTTCTAGTCTTGATTATTTTGGGATATTGATACTTGCCTTATTGATTTGAAAGGTTATTTAATTTACTAAGATGAACTAAAAGTTCCATCACGATTTGGCCTTTAGACTTTCTGATTCTATCTTACGTCGTCTCCCCTTCCCCTTAGACTAGACCAAGTGTGTCCAACCTACAGCCAGCGGGCCACATGCAGATTATTAGAGGGTCGTGGTGTCCTGTGTCATGAAAAATATCCACAGACTTTTTCTCTTGCTCATCAGCCTTTGTTAGTGTTTGTGTGTTTTAATGTGTGGCCCAAGACAACTCTTATTCTTCCAGTGTGTGGCACAAAAGACAAAGGTTGGACACCCTTGTGACAACCTGGCCACTCAAAACAAGCGGCCTTGGTTTTGCCTTATGGTCTTTGCTTTCAGTATTCTCCATTTCTGGATCTTTCTTCTTCAAATTTTCATTCGCAGCTCTGAGAGAACTTTCACCATTTATGCTCCAGTCAGGTGGCACCTCCTTGTAGGAGCTATTCCCATCCTCCTAAAATCCCTTCTCACCTCTTTTCACTTTGTATCATTATATTTGTTGCCATCTCTGATTTTCTTCTCTCTCTGCCCCAAACTCCTAGTTTTTCATAATCTCATGATACTTAATTATTTATTACTCACTGCATATCCTCTCCAGTAAGTAGGAAAGCATCATGAGGCCAAGTTCTCTTCTAATGGTAGGAAAGCATCATGAGGCCAAGTTCTCTTCTAATGTATTTACTCCTGGACTGTCTGGGGTGAGAATAATGTGGGGCATATGTATTCTGGAGCAGATGATACAAAGATATTAACTATTTGTCCCTTAAACTTGAGTTTTTTTTCCCTTTTTTGCCAATTTTCTTTCCTCATTGCTTTTGGCATTTTTTTATGTGTAGAATATTACATTTTCATAGAGTCAAATCATTGAAGCTTTTCTGTAAGTAGGGCTTTTTCATTATTTTTCAAAGGAAAAAAATTTCATTTCAGATCTTCCATTTGCCAATACTCTAAAGTGTTTCTGTGTTCAAAATTATCATTTATTTTCATGAATTACGGAAAGTATTTGGAGATAAATACAGCTCTTAGAAATGGATTGCTATGTTTTC
Organism: Arctocebus calabarensis; assembly: GCA_963573935.1. Lineage (NCBI taxonomy): Eukaryota > Metazoa > Chordata > Mammalia > Primates > Lorisidae > Arctocebus > Arctocebus calabarensis. The sequence continues at coordinate 56,209 of CAUYON010146941.1, forward strand.
TCTAGTCTTTTTTACATATTTATTTTAAAAATAAATAGCAAATATGCTGTTATAGAGCTTCATTATCTTTTTTCACCTATTATTTTACCATATAGATAATACATATTCTTTATTCTTTACAAGCATGATTTTTTAAAATTTCTACAGATTATCTCACCTTTGGCATTTGTTATCATATGTTTAGCCATCTGTTATTACATAATTGTTTCAGTATTTCTTTGTTACTATAAATAATACAGTGTATACTATTGTGTTTAAGTTACTGTCTTCATTTATAATAGGTCCATTAGGATATATTTTTGAATACGAAATTGTGGATTTACTGGGTCATAGAGTTAGGCACAGTATTTTAAGACATGTGAACATTCATTGCCAAATTAGTTACAGAAAATTTAAATTGGTTTATACTCCTAGTAGTAGTGTGTGTTTATTCTTATCAAATATATCATGTGCTTTTAAAAACTTGGTCCATTCCTCCTCACATGTCTCCCCTTTCCATAAAAATGTTATGAAGATCTATGAGGATGTATGTACAAGGATACAAATTACAGGATTCTTATTCTTGGGAAACACTGTGAGAGGAAAGTTAGTTTTCCTAATAGGAAGATGGAAAAAACAGAGGAAAATAACACTTAAATAGAACTTCAGAAAGGGTTTCATCATGAACACAGACAAGATACCAAGCCATGAAAATGGTTGAATACCCGAATAATTGAGATTATTACAAATAGATTAGTATGGTTAAGGTCGGATCATGTCAAGGAAAAAAATAATAAATACAGATTTCAAACTGTGTTCCAGTTTCTTCTAATAATTTTCTTTCTGGGCTTATCATCAATAGATTCACATTTTAAAAAGTTTAGTCTGATGGCAACAGGTAAGACTCTACTGAAAGCAAAGTGGTAAATAGAAGTGATAAATACTGAAGCTAGTGAGCGTCACCAAAAAGAAATTTAAGTACCTCCTGAACAAGGGCTACAGGTAGAGATAGAAACAGACAAAGGAATGTATATTTTAAAATACCAAATGAATAAACTTACCAAAGCCATGTTCACTGGTTGCATGTAATAGATGAGGACAAAGTCAAGACAGCTTCCATCATCATTTTGGGGTGGAAGCAAATGTTTTCTTGGCCTTATTTCAGATGTGATAACTGATTTCATTTGAAACATGATTATTACAGGCTAGATTGCTGACTGTCGTTAACATGAAAATTTGAATAGAAGAATCAATGTCAGGATCACAGACATGGTGTTGGCAACCAAAGTTATGTACTACAAAGCCAGGCGAGAAGAAACAGACATTCTAGTAAAATTTTTGAACCATGTAGCATAAAGAATGATCTAAAAAACATTTTATTTAGCAATATCTGGAAAATAAAAGAATTTTATAGTAATGTTTGAAATTTGTTAGAAGTAGATTCATAGCAAATGTGTGCCAGCCATCCATAAAATACGGCTGTCAAACTGAAATGTGCTCTGCCCTCAAAAGGTCTAAAAGTCTTGTAAGACGTGTCTTAGAAAGGTGATTTCACAGTTATTAACTTATGCACATTAGTAAATAAGCCTACGTAGCTACCACCACAGTCAAGATTTTTTTTTTTCCTGATTCCAGTAATTCTCTTGTGCCCCTTACCAGACCATCCTCCCCTTTTATTCACACTCCAGTATCCCTCTCACCCCTTCATGCCACAGGCAATCCCTAATCTTTTTCTGTCACTTTGGATTTGACTTAAGTTTTTAGTTTTGTTTAAATGGAAGCCTTTGTTATGTCGCCTTGTGTCTGCTTCCTTTTGCCCTGCATAATGTTTCTGAGATTTCATCCCTGATTTTCCATGTGTACTTTATCCCTTTTTACTGTTGAGGAGTGATCACTGTCTAGGTATTTACATATTTTCTTCATCCTCTCATCTACTAATGGACATTTAAAAGGTTTTCAGTTTTTGACAGAGGAGTGACATTGCTGTGAAGATTTAACTATAAGTCTTTATACAGAGTTATGCTTTATTTATCTTAAATACTTGGGAGTAGAATATGTGGATCGTATGGAATATTCAGCTCTATGAAAAGCTGCTTGACTGTTTATGGGATCGTGCCATTTTACATCCCTACCCCCAATTCATGAGCATCCCAGTTGGTCCACATTCTCATAACTACTGTACTTTGCAGCTTCCATCTTTTCAAAAATGTAGCCATTGTGGTTTGTGTGTAATTGAGTCTCACTATGGTTTGAATTATTATTACTGAGTTTTCATGTGCTTATAGAACACTGTCAGCTGTTTAATCTTGTGTCCGTTTTTATTGGGGTGTTTTCTAGTCAGTTACAAGAGTGCTGTGGATCTGGAAAGAGAACCAAAGGTCTGTGATCCTTTTTAAGTTAACGTTGCATGTAGGGTAAAGTCAAATTTGATGAATGTTTAATTAAGAGAGGTCTGAAATTATCTCCCCATGTTTGATAGACTTTGAGTATATAGGAAGGAGTAGATTGATTTTTTTATTCTCAAGTTAGATTTGGTTTGTACTGTATATGAAATACTATTCTAGCTTCTATACCCATCTGACAGATGTAAAGATGTTTTGCAAAATAACTAATTTTCTGTAAGTAGTAGTTTAGGTGGAAATTGCTAACATTCTGTCTGGAATGAAATCCTAAATATTAATGCCTTATTAGAATACTTGTTGCATAAAGAATATCAAATAAATGTTAGTGGTGATTGTTGTTGTTTTTGCTAATGTTATTATTACTATAATTATTAAGAATTTCCCACTTTAGGAAGTTCAGAAAGGATGTATCGGGATAGGGTAGTGCCCCTCACCCAGTGCTGCTGTGACTCTCACAGACTTGTGCTGGTGCCACCTTGTTGAGCTTAGGTAAGATACAAGGGATACAAGATTCCTTAGATTCCCAGGCAAAGTCCCTCCCTCCATGTGCTGAGCTGCTGGAGTTGAGGGAGGAGTGACCTGGGTTATCTCTCATGGCAGCAGCGCCAGGTCTTACCTGGAGCCAGCCCAGTCTCACCCAAAGCCAGACTTAGCCTGGCTACCTGGGCTGCTTGGATGCTCTTTAGTCAGCAGGTGGTGAATCCTGCCAGGACTAAGTCCTTCTCTTCAAGGATGTTTCCTTCTGGTCAGAATGGGTCCAGGAATTCCATCCAGGAAGTACGACCTGGCCTCAGGGGCCTCAGGAGTCTGCGAGGGACTTTATTTTACTGTGACTGAGCTGGTACCCAATTGCAAGACGAAGTCCTCTGAGCTCTTCTCTTTCCTTCTCTCAGATAGAAGAAGACTCCTATAAGCTACACGGTCTGTAGCTGGAAGGTGGGGGTGTGGGGAGGTGACAAAGGCACTGGCTTTGCCACAGCTGCCAGTGTCTCATGAGGTCACTTGCACTCCTAGTGGTTCTGACACAGTACATTTTCTGCCAGTGGTGGTGCTGGTGGGGTTAGGACTTTAGGGTGGAGGATTTCCCTTGGTTGGGCTGGTCAAAATGCTCCCTTCACAGGCACTGGCAGAATTCTGCCCCCTGCTACGTTTTCCTGAGCCAGAGCAGCCCTGAGTTTCGGTGCAAAATCTCCCTATCACTTTACACTCCCTCCCCCAGACAGGCAGATTCTCTCTCTGTTCAGCACACCCAATAGGGGGACCATGGGCAATTACAGACTGACTTTTCTGCCCTTTTCAATGTCTATTTTTTTCTTATAATGTTAAAACCAGGTAATGTGTTCTGCTACCTGATAATGTGGTTCTTCTGAAGGTTCTTGCTTACACCATGAATCATTGTTTAATTCCATGTTCCTGTGCTCAACCCCCAAGATAAAGATTAGTTGCATTTAAAGCCATTGCCCTATGGCCTATCAGTATACGTTCGTAGTTGCCAGGGTATCATGATAGAGACATTCCCCTGTAGCTTCAACCCCCAACCATTCAACTGTCCGGCTGTAATTCTCAAGAGCGTAACACTTCATCAGATATTACACTTAAATATACTTGTAGGGGTGGAGAGAAAATAGGATCACTCCTAGCAGAGTGACCAGGTATACTTGTTGGATGGACCTCAGCCAAACTTCTTATCCAGAGCCAAGGCACTTGTGATATTAATCTGTGCGTGACAGGAGGTATTGACAATCGTACATGCCTCGCTTTGACTCGCCAGCGGGAAGTCCAGAGCTTCCTTGACTTTTCATCACCACTTGGACTAGAGAGTTTAAAATAATTACCTTTAGTCTCTTTCCTTAAGTAGCTGAAGAAGACCAAAGGGTACCAACGATAATAGGATTAGGATAGGGAATCATAACAGTCCAGAAAGTGCACTGCTGGAGTCACAGGTGTTCTGAGAGTCCTCAGGTTACATCTCTTCAGTGATCGATAGTCCAGTGGAAAGCAGTGGTCTGGGTTACATTGGCTGTTTGGACAGGAGCCTCGTGTGTGTTTTAAGGGTTCTACTGTTTCACATCCAAGGTGGTGGTTCTCTCTGCACGGCCATGGGTCAGTCCCTGCAGCAGTCATTCCGCCCTCCTCTGATCCTCTCCATGTCTTTCCCACACACTGTCATCTGGACTCAGTCCTGAGTGGCCCATCACTTTCTTCTGTACTGTCTTAGAACACCTTTTGCTTCTTGATGTGTAGACCACTTCAGAAACCGCTTCAGAGCTATGACCTTATATTGGTAATCATCATTATCTTTATCTGTAAGTACCCAAATTCTAGCAAGCATAACAGGTCAGTAAAAGTATCAATAAGTTAAAGGCTTCCAACCCCACCCTCTAGTTATTTATTTCTGGAAAATTCCATCAGCCTGGTTTTTCAGGATGGGTATGTGAGGAAATGGTGTGAGAAAGATTAATTATGTGCTTTGTTTCTTTTATAGCAAGTCCAGGCCTCCTCCTTTCCTCCCAAACCTCGTAATTAAGCATTCTGTTTAGATGGGAGGGACCCTCTGGGCAGTTGCCCCATTTAGAATCCAAGCTGCTTCCTAAGTGTATATTCCAGTGGGAGTTAAGCCTCGTTGCTCTAGTTACCTTTTCACTTTCTCCTTTGAGAGTCCATTTCATATTTCTTTGGCACTTCTTGACCAATGATCATATGAAACATAAAGGTCCAGGGAAGACTCCAGTATCTTCCCACTGCTGGGCAGTTTTACTCCAGAGGTCGCATCTTTTTCTGACTGGGTGCGTTTGGGAGCATTTGTATTTGTAAAATTATCCTTTATGTGTCCTAGAATAGTATGGTCTGCATCTGCTGTGTGAATGGAATGGCAATAGACAACTTGCAGAGGTGTCCAGTGCTGTTAATGCTGGTGGGATCTTTAAGAGGGATTGTGCAGTCTACTTGACTGGACTAAACAGATCCGGCAGCCCTGGCCATGTCTCGAGAGTTCCCTTGGCGACCTCACTGTGTAATTGGCAGTCAAGGACATTTTTTTTTTTTTTTTGAGACAGAGTCTCCAGCTGTCCCCCTGGGTAGAGTGCTGTGGCATCACAGCTCACAGCAACCTCCAGCTCTTGGGCTCAAGCGATTTTCTTGCCTCAGCCTCCCAAGTAGCTGGGACAACAGGTGCCCACCACAACACCTGTTGCAGTTGTTGTTGCAGTTGTCATTGTTTTAGCTAGCGTGGACAAGGTTTAAACCCACCAGCCTCCATGTATGTGGCCAGTGCCCTAACTCACTGAGCTACAGGCACCACCCAAGGAAACATCCTTAACCTCGTGGGCTGCCTCGTGGGCACCAAGCTTTGTTTTTCGTTTTAGCCCTATTCTGGTATAGGTTTCCTCAGCTCATTGATTCTGTAATACTTAATGTTGATCCTCAAAGGGTACATTCCTATGGGTATGCACACGGGTCATCAATAGGAAATACAAATCTTTAACAATCTGCAGCCATAATAATCATCTCTATAAAAAGGGGCGCTGGGTCATCTAATTGGCCTCCTGCTAAGGCCTTAGAGCATGTGGCCCCCCATTGACCCCAGAAAAGTCATTGCAAATGTAACAGACTTCAGAGGTGTTTCTAAGGAAAGCCACCATAGTTCTGAAGTCATGACTTCAACCAATGAGCAGTTGTCTTTTCCATACACAGTTTTAAACAGCTTTTTGTCTGGGGCTGGGGGTGGGGGTGGGGGGCTGCACAGCTCATTGGCCCAGTATTCCATTGAACTTTTGGTATTTCTTCTGTGAGCTAGATCCAGGCATCCTTAGAAACTCCAGAGTACTGAAGCCTCCAAGATGTCCAGGTGCTGAAACAAACTTTGTATCTGGTGCAGCCCCATTTTGCGCATAGCAAGCCATTCCTTCATGTAGCTGATAACATCTACAAGTTTCCTCAATAACATAAAACTTTCTTGTGTGTTCTGCATTGTCTAGAACACAATGCCTTGAAATATTTGCCTATGAATTATTTTGGATCACATAAGGTAGCAGATATTATTGAAAAATAATGACAAGTTGCTTTTAGTTCTTATCCCCTTGATTCTAAATTCAAGGCAACACTTTAACATGTAATCTGTCATCCAATATTAGTGTGGATTTCAAGTACAATGTATCTAATTATAAAGGAATCTAATAGTAACTCCTCTATGGATTATGTTGTTCATTTGAATGTAACATAAATTTATGTGCAAAGTTATTTTTACTTATTTAAGAATTTTATAAATAGAAAAGCTGCTTTAAACAAATGAAAGCATATTTGGTGTGTTTTTATAGTTTCTCTTAGTTAAAAAAAAAAAAGTTGTGCCAAAGAGTTTTTTATTCTTTAAAAAGACATAGAGTGTTTATGCAGGTTTCTAAGCAACATCAGCTTTGAAATTGTCAAGAATGACTGAATACTCAGGAAAGCAACTGATCCAAATTTGTTATATTTTTGGAATTTAGTAATTGATGAAAAACAGAACCATGTTAGTCATTAATAAGCCCTACCCAGTTTGGAGAGTTAAAAATATATTCACATATTTAATGTTTCTCCATTTTGTTGTATTTACTTAACAAATTTGGGTTGATTTTATCAATTAATGGATGCATTGCCAAAAGAATTTAAACTCTCATTTTGTAACACATAAAGAAAATTGCATTTTAGTGCATAATAAATTATCCAGCAAGTAGTTCTTTATGCTTTTACTTAAAAAACAAATAATAAAAGAAAGTAAAATGTATATACTTCAACTGTATACTGTAAACTAAAACTACCTGGTGGAAAGAATTTTGTCTTATAATTTAAATCTCTTTAATAACACTTCAGACTTTTAGAAGCATAAATTAAAGAATGTGTTTTATTGGCCTCAGTACTACCACATTTAAAATAGAAGCCCTGAGTCCACTCAGGCCAAACAAAATTTTTGCTTTGTGGGCTAGAGAGCAGAAAAAGAGTACAGATAAAAACACCGTTGAATAGTGTGGGAGACATTGAAGAAGTGAAAAAGCCAAGAGACTATGAAAGGAGTGAAGCATAATGACCTATCAAGAGAAAGCTTAAGACTCCTTGAATACGTGCATTGGAGGGTTGAATACGTGCATTGGAGGGTTGAATACGTGCATTGGAGGGTAGAATAGTGCATTGGAGGGTTGAATAGTGCATTGGAGGGTTGAATACGTGCATTGGAGGGTTGAATACGTGCATTGGAGGGTTGAATACGTGCATTGGAGGGTTGAATAGTGCATTGGAGGGTTGAATACGTGCATTGGAGGGTTGAATACGTGCATTGGAGGGTTGAATAGTGCATTGGAGGGTTGAATAGTGCATTGGAGGGTTGAATAGTGCATTGGGGGGTTGAATAGTGCATTGGAGGGTTGAATACGTGCATTGGAGGGTAGAATAGTGCATTGGAGGGTTGAATAGTGCATTGGAGGGTTGAATACGTGCATTGGAGGGTTGAATACGTGCATTGGAGGGTT
>CAUYON010146949.1:0-28038 GCA_963573935.1 Arctocebus calabarensis
GGGCTTTGCTTTTGTTACATTTGATGACCATGATTCTGTGGATAAGATTGTCCTTCAGAAATGCCATACTGTGAATGGCCACAACTGTGAAGTAAGGAAAGCCCTATCAAACCAAGAAATGGCTAGTGCTTCATCCAGCCAAAGCGGTTCTGGAAACTTTGGTAGGGGTCGTGGAGGTGGTTTTGGTGGAAATGACAACTTTGGCCAAGGAAGAAACTTCAGTGGTCCTGATGGCTTTGGTGGCAGCCATGGTGGTGGTGGACGTGATGGCAGTGGGGATGGCTACAATGGAGGTGGTGGAAGTTACAATGATTTTGGCAATTACAACAACCAGTCATCAAATTTTGGACCCATGAAAGGAGGAAAATTTGGAGGTAAAAGCTCTGGCCCTTATGGTGGTGGGAGCCAATACTTTGCCAAACCACAAAATCAAGGTGGCTATGGTGGTTCCAGTAGCAGCAGTAGCTATGGTGTGGCAGAAGGTTTTAATTATTCCTAGGAAACAAAGCTTAGCAGGAGAGGACAGCCAGAGAAGTAACAGGGAAGCTACAGGCTACAACCGATTTGTAAACTCAGCTAAGCAGTGATGGCAGGGCCTAGCTGCTACAAAGACGACATGTTTTAGACAATACATGTGTACGGGCAAAAAAACTCGAGGACTATATTTGTGACTAATTGTATAATGGGTTATTTTAGTTTCTGTTCTGTGGAAAGTGTAAACCATTCCAAAGAAGAGTTTTAATGTAGGATTTTTTTTTTTTTGGCACCCATGCTGTTGATTGCTAAATGTAACAGTCTGATCATGAAACTGAATAAATGTGTCCTTTTTTTAAAAAAAAAAAAAAGAAAGATAAATATCTACCCCCTGCCCTAGCCAGAGAAGTCAACATGCAATATATTACTTGTAGACACAACTATGCATAAAAAAAAATCCCAGGCATATTCCTTTTCACAACTTTCTTCCTGAATGCCAGGGATCCAAATAACAAAAGACATGTGAAAATGCTACAAGTATACAGATTATGAAAATGGAGGGTATTACTGAAATACTTGGTAATGGAACAGGATGTTTTCCCATGGGGAATCATAAAGAATTTTATATTAATGTATTGTAGTTGAAAAATGTACTCTAAGATTTTCTGGGATATCACCATAATGATGAGTTACAAAACATTTAGAAAAACTAGCAAAGTATACAGGTAGTATATAAGAACTAAGGGAGGCAAATTTTCTAGACATGTAAAGAAACACCCAAATTTTAGGGGGAAAAAACTATAATTTAGAGCAAAAGTGAAAATACAAAATTTGAAGTTTCTTTGCCAGTCACAATTTCTTACAACATCATAAAATTTCTACATTGTTTTCCACATGCTCTGGACGAACAGAAGAAAATCCAACTTGGAAGAGCTCTTAGAGGTTGTCCAACTAACTACCCACCCAGGAAATCCTTCATCAAAATACAGGCCATCAAGAACAACTTCCACAAAATCAAAACCCAGCTTCTTATTTCTACAGTTAAGGGAGCTGACCACTTTTTGCAACAGCACCAGCACTTTTGACTCTTGGACAGTTATTTCTCATTCTAAGAACCTTAACCTTAATCTTCCAGGCCAAGCCAAAATGGCCTAGGAAAATGTCACTAACGGTGGGGGGTGGGGGGGGTGGGGGGAAGCGCACTTGCCTCGTAAAACCATTCTGTATAAGTTCTCTTTGAAGTTTCTGATCTTGAGCAGCATATTCAGAAAGTTCAGATTCCATGGCCGGAGGGAGAATGTTTGGAATAAATTTAGAAAATAAATTTGGAGCCATCTGAACCCACTCTGTGAGGGAAGGAAAAGATTCATTAAGAAAATCATATGGACAAATTATATTAAATGCAAAAGGGAAAGTTTTATTTTGTTCAAAGAGTAAAAGTAGATTAAACTGGGGAACATAAAATGGGAAAAATTACAATCCCATGCTGATGAAGAACATACAAAAAAGTTACATTTCCTTTCCAAAAAAAATTTGCAGATTGAAGAAAGCAGTTTTTTGCATTTTACTGATTTAACAGAATTTAATTAAAATCCCTAGGGAATTTTAAAATTAATCTTATTATAATAGAAAATTCTTTTTTTTTAAGACAGAGTCTCACTATGTCACTGCCCTCAGTGGAGTGCTATAGCATCACAGCTCACAGCAACCTCCAACTCCTAGGCTTAAGCAATTCTCTTGCCTCAGCCTTCCAAGTAGCTGGGACTACAGATGCCTGGCTTATTTTTGTTTCAGCTGTCATTGTTGTTTAGCTGGCCCAGGCCAGGTTCTAACCTGCCAGCCTCGGTGTATGTGGCTGGCACCATAACTGCTGTGCTACTGGCGCCAAGCCTATAATAGAAAATTCTAAATATGGAGGAAAAGACGAATGAGATTACCAAAGAATTCTGGGTGGAAGGGAACTTGTAGGGAAGGGGCTTGGTGGAAACACCAGCCCTATTAGCCATTCATTTAAATAATCATGCTGGCCTCAGAACAGAAAAGCATAGATAATGGTAAATAAACATATTGACAGGAAAAAAAGAGAGAGAGAGAGAGAGAGACCAACACAAAAAGAGGGTACAGGTAGGGAATAAAATGGCTAGTACTTTGAAAACAAAAATCTTTTTTGAACTATGTTAAATTACAGTAAATTAAATGTATACAAAGTAAAAAAGACATCAAATTATTAAGAAAAAGATCAAGAGACTAATTTATAGAAAATAAAAAGGCAAAGAGAAATCATAGGAAAATATTTACACCAGACATGACAAAGATGAATTAATATCTATATTAAAAAGAATTTATGGCTTGGTGGCTGTGGTTCAACAGGCTAAGGCGCCAGCCATGTACACCTGAGCTGGTGGGTTCGAATCCAGCCTGGGCCTGCCCAACAATAGTGACAGCTGCAACCAAAAAAAAAAAAAAAATGGCCGGGCGTTGTGGCGGGCACCTGTAGTCCCAGCTACTTGGGAGGCAGAGGCAGGAGACTCGCTTCAGCCCAGGAATTGGAGGTTGCTGTGAGCTGTGATGCCACAGCACTCTACCCAGGGTGACAGCTTGAGGCTCTGCCTCAAAAGAAAAAAGAGAATTTGTATACACCAGTAATACCAAATAAATGAGTGAAAGACAGGACTTGGTAATTCACACACACACACACAAAAAAAAAAAACAGAACAGTAATTAGCCTTTTAAAAATTCAAGCTAAAAGAAAATGCCTGGAAGGCTATGTTAATCATTTTGATGAAAATAGTTAAGATTGTATATGAAACCAGCATGTTGTACCCCTTGATTGCAGTATTATACAGAGCTATGATTTAATAATAAAGATAATAAAATAAAATAAAAATTCAAGCTAAAATAAATATATTCTCTTCCCTCTATACTCAATAAACATTAAATATAAATAATGCCCACCTGTATTAAGGGCATGATGAAACCAGTATTCTTCTTTGGTGGTCCTTAATTAATACTGTTATCCTTTTTGAATTGCTTTAATCTAGCCCCTTCAGATTTTCCCTTTTGGAAAACATTTTGGCCATATTCGCAAAATATTTGATACAGATACATATATTTATTTATTTTTCAATCATAAAAATGTCAATGTTCTTTAATCCAAAAAGTCCACTTTCAAAACGATAAACTGAGTCAGTAATTCTAAACCAGAAAAGGATATGTTTGATGCTGACATGCTGTGTCAATGGTAAGTAAAAAAGTACAAGTAAAAAAATATCTAACAGGAGAATGGGTAAGTTAAGGATGTCAAATAAGTACTACAAATAACACAAGGGCCAATCCCTTGTACAAACTCATGGCAAAATGTTTTCAATAGTGCCTCCCCTAGCTCAGCTCAAATATGGCCTTAGAAAGGTCTCAATAACATGCTCCTGGAAACCACTAACTAGTCAGAGCTGGCAGAGAGCAAACTTATCTGATACTTCCTAGAACTCCAGGTGCTTATTAAAATAAAGTTGAAGAACAAAGTACCTGTGTTAAATGGGGGGAAAAGGCAGAATAGGATTACTAGAACTTAAACAGCTTCTAAAGATTGGACAGAACATACCAAAAATTGTTAAGTTTTCAGAATCTCTAAGAATTAGAACCCAGGAATCTACAACTTAAAAACCAAATTTTCTTAGGTGACTTAGATGCAGTCATGTAAAGACCAGCACTTGAGAACCACTGCAATGGAAGTAACTTTGACATTCAAAATTCAGCTTTTAAAATAGCCTAACCTTAATCTATCAGGTGAATAAAACTGCTTTAATAAATCCAGAACATAATGGGTAGTGGCAAGACATGTAAATGTTAATATTTGCTTAAAAGTATCTCAAAAACTGCCTAGGGCAGCAAAACGTTAGTCTGTGATAAAATTCTCCTTACAAGTTCTATACCTATTACAAGAGCTCAAACCTGGATAAAATAGCTTTAGATAAACATGTATCTGTAATTTCTGCTACCATTAGTGATTAGCTTTATTCTGTAATTTTTGTTACTAACAATGAAAGCCAGAGCTGATAAAGCTGCCTACTTGGGAAGAAGAATTTGTCATACTACATTTGGATACTTTCCAACATATAACAAAAAGAAAATCATTCATAACCTAGCACATGCAAAAAAATTTCATGAACCATTTTTATCACACTGTAGTAAAATAGAATTAAATATTCTGAGAAACTAGAAAAAGCATTTGTTTATGGGACACATGCAATAAAATATTTTTGCTATATCATACAAATAATTATCTTATACAAATAATTTCTCTTAAAAATTATAAAGAAGAAAGCTCAAGACCCAGATCTAAACTTATTTAACAGTAAGTTGAAATACTCCAAAAAGTGACTAATCATTTAGAGTAGCTTAAGAAGGTGTTTCTAAAATCATGGTTTATGCAGCTGGGTACCAGTTTACACCTGGTTCCATTTTATCTAGCTCAATTCTGACGTGTCTTTTAACTTAATTAAGCAAACAATCCATAAATTAACGTAACAAATTCAAATTGATAGTAATAACGGCAGTTAATGTTTGCATGCTTATTGTGTTATCAGGTACTATGTTAAGCTCTTTATATCATGTTTTATTTTATTTAATCCTCACACAACAAAAGAAATTCATGAAAAGGTAATTACTGTCTAAAAAGCATCCCTTGTATTTAGGGGTTGTAGAATAATGTTCTACTCTGATAACTTCTGTAATCTCTCTCCCACAAATATTTTGTAACTGGCTAGACAACTGTATTACAAGTTTGAGATTCTGGCTTACAAAACAGAAAGATACATACAAAAGCAACTTGGGATTCCTTTAAATTCACATGTTGTTATTCTAAAATAGATGCATTAAGATAAATTATACACCATGCATTTGAATATAGTGATCTTTGGTTTTTTATTCTGTTCTGATTTTATCTCTTTCCAAACATCCCTATAAAATGATTGTAACTTTATCAACACCTTTAGATTCCTTGCAAATTACATAATACGCCTAAGAAGGTGGAGCTATGAATGTGTCTCTCTGTCCATATGTGCAGCATGGGGTAGAAAATGAAGAGAAACTCCGCAATAACAGAGATTAAGACCAAACATGAAGTTCAATTTTATCTAAGGTGATCCTACAAATTACTTCTTGTGTTTCCCTCACGGGTCCTGCAAAAAACAAACTGATTCGTTTTTCCTAGTTAAGAGTTCCAAGTGAGTTCTAAGTTTATATTTCACAATGATGACTACCTACTCAATTTGCTGTAGCAAATGCAAATACCATTATGCCACAAAAAATACATTCAGAACCACTGCCCTCTTAGATGAAGCTACAACATAAACAAACAGGTCCAACAGAAATAATGAATGTTTACCTGGTCTGAGAGTATACAGGCCTTTCACAATATTTGCCATAGTTGAAGGTGTGACCTGAAATGGTGTTGACTGGGCTTCTATAAGTAAAGCTGAAATATGAAGAGAAAGCAGGTTAAAAAGAAGGCAATACTTAATATGATTATCAAGATTTCTCTATTACTATTTCTCCCAGAGTCAAGAAGGGTAAACAAGTGTAAGGACAAATCAAGAGTTTACAGACTAAAGAAATTTTGTTTTTGAAAAATCCAGTACAACAGTGCCCAATCTAACAGGTAAAAATGTATGAAAGTTTGATGGAACACTAATGGAATTGAATCAATTCACACAGTTTCCCGAAAAAAGTTAAGTAGAGCTTTCTAAAATCAGTAGTAGTCAGAAAACTTATTAGCACTGAAACAAAAGTGCTTCCATTACATTTAGGGAATAAAATATCATAAAATAAACTCCCTGAATCATTTCTCCTCCCCCTAAGTCATCATATTTGAGGACACGTATTAGTAATTTTAGAAACGGTGCTCTAAAACAGAAACTTATGCAGCTTCGTCTACTTTTTTCTTAGGAAAGCTATAGGCAAGAGATAATGGTGGCACATCTTTCTCATTTTCATAACTTTGCTAACCACATGACCGTGCATGACCTTGACTCCAAACTTGACAACAGAAGTCAGTTTTCTTTTAGGTTGTCAGACAGCCACAAGAACATCTTATTAAATAAATTTTTACATGGGTAGGAATAATTCCTCTAGATAACATCACTAAGAGGTATTATCAAGTTCCATTATTTAGTGGATACCACTGATACTACCCACCTAAAATGGTTCATTTTAAATTTGTCTCTCAAAGACTTACAGTTTACTAACAACTGCCAACAACAACAACAACAACAACAAACTCCCCCCCACCCCTCCCCCCGGCATCATTTTACTCTAAACCAGACTTGCAAAATCATATAAACTAATTTTCCTCTGTCCAAACCTTTCTAAAAGGTTCTACTAAGCCGGGAAGGATTTTATAGTTTCAAACATACAAGGTGAGTTTCATTCGAATTTATAAGATGACAGTTAGCAAAAGTATACTGTTCAAGTTTGTCCTTCCAATTTTATCATTTGTTGATAGCTACAATCTTGAATGGCATAGGTAAATTTTTAAGAAGATAAATGTTAAAATATTTTAGAAAATCTTCTGCTTTAAAACACAATGTTTAATTATTGAAATTCTAAGTGTTAGATTCTGAAAGTCTCTTCTACTGAAGGTTCTCTCTAATTTTAGCATATATCCAAAGTCCCGGCATTGTCTCTGTATTAATCCATCTTCCTACCTTTTCACCCATCATTTTGGCTTTTAATCAGCCTTGTTCCCACTAATTCTTCATATTCAACCACACTTCTTATGTGGTCGAGTATATATATTTGTAAACAACCCCTACCACAACTATAATCACCTATGTGAAATCTGACAGTTGTGAAGAAATGATAAATGTAATACAAAGATATGTATATATAAATATATGCATTAATTTGAAATGAATTAACTGAAAATAATTATATTCAATAACAAAAGATTATTAGAGTCGAGAAGATTTTGTAATATTTCACATTAAAATCCTTTCCACCTCTTTTCAGGAAAATGGTGTTTAAAATTTAAAAGATTTTCTAGTTAATAGCTTAAGGAAAAAGAAATGGGAATTTTAAGGAAAAAACTTGATGGAGGAAAGAAAATATGTGTTCAGTCATTAGCAAGTGTTACATACTTTACACGTTTCTTACATGCTTTATTTAATTTAGAATTGAATTTCTCACAAACTTTATCATCATCTACTTTTTATATAAAACAGATAAAGAAACTGAGGCTAAAACCAAACAAAACCACTGAATAATTCATCCAAAGTCTTACAGGTTTCCTATGATGGGGAAAAAAACAAGAGAAAGTAATAAAAATAGAACAAAAATACTAAGTCAAAGAGCTAGCTGTTGGCAGCAGAGTTTGAAGAACTTGTGTTTTACTCTAAACTCTGTACTCTTTTAACTTTAACCACACCACCTCTGAAATGCTGACTTTATATGCAACTAGTATACAATGTGTTACCTACCATTAGTAACATTTTCTTCTAAAAATCATATATTAAAAAAACAAGTACCCCATAACAAACAACCCCACTGATCATAAATGTCAATAAACCACAGGCGCCTGTGGCTCAATGAGTAGGGCACCGACCCCATGTACTGAGGGCTGCGGGTTCAAATCTGGCCCCAGCCGAACTGCATCAAAAATTAGCTGGGCGCTGTGGCGGGCGCCTGTAGTCCCAGCTACTTGGGAGGCTGAGGCAAGAGAATCGCTTAAGCCCAGGAGTTGGAGGTTGCTGTGAGCTGTGACTCCACAGCACTCTACCGAGGGCGATAGACTGAGACTCTGTCTCCACACACAAAAAAAACTGAAATAGGACACTACATAATTTCTCATCTTCTTCTCTCACAGATTATAACATTCATGTATAGACAGTTCAAGTGCCTTGCTAAAAAGTCACACACCTTTTTACACCTGAATTGGAATCAGAACCAAGCTTCTCTGCTCTTGTAAGTATTCCTCAGTGCTACAGGTTTGCTTATGAGAAGCCAGTTCTTGCCTGTGGCTCAATGAGTAGGGTGCCGGCCCTGTATTCCGAGGGCGGTGGGTTCAAACCCGCCCTGGCCAAACTGCAACAAAAAATAGCCAGGTGTCACTGCAGGCGCTTGTAGTCTCAGCTACTAGAGAGGCTGAGGCAAGAGAATCGCCTAAGCCCAAGAGCTGGAAGTTGCTGTGAGTTGAGACGCCACAGTACTCTACTGAGGGCAACAGAGTGAAACTCTGTCTCTATGAAAAAAAAAATCATAACTAAAACTAACTGTTGACTTCAAAAAAGTTTCAAACTACAAGTGTAGTTTTGGAACTAAAAGGACTTCCTAAGGAAACTCAAATGTAACCATTAAAAACTCTAAGCAAACTGAATTATAAATCTCCTACTACATACCAAAACACATTATAGTTTTCAGTAAATTTCTACCATGACCCATTGATGCACTTGTTTCAGAATCGCTAACATGACAATATTACAGAGGCAGATCCTGGTAATAGTGCTATTTTCAGAATTTAATTCTCACTAAAAATTAATTTCAAAAAGAAACCTTTTACTACCAGGCAAAACCAGAAGCTACTTTATTTTATAAGCAAATATGTATTAAAATGATTATACCATGGAGCTGATAGAAAACTAGCTTTACCTCCAGTACAAAGCCACTGTCTTGATTCATGAATCATTCTATTAATGAATAACATGGGAGAATTGAGTATCAGATTCTTTTATTTTTTTATTTTATTTTATTTTATGTTTTTTGAGACAGAGCCTCAAGCTGTCACCCTGGATAGAATGCCATGGCATCACAGCTCATAGCAACCTCCAACTCCTGGGCTCAAGCAAGTCTTCTGCCTCTGCCTCCCAAGTAGCTGGGAGCTGGGACTACAGGCTCCCGCCACAACGCCCAGCCATTTTTTTGGTTGCAGCCGTCATTGTTGTTTGGCGGGCTCGGGCTGGATTCAAACCCGCCAGCTCAGGTATACGTGGCTGGCGCCTTAGCCCATTGAGCACAGGCGCCAAGCCGAGTATCAAATTCTTTATTAGCAGAGAGAGTGTTCATTTGTCTTACTGTATTGGTTTTAAAACATGCCCCCCCGATTCTTTTGAGATGCCGCTATTTTTTTTTTTTTTTTTAAGAGACAAAGTCTCACTTTATTGCCCTTGGTAGAGTGCCGTGCTGTCACAGCTCACAGTAACCTCCAACTCCTGGGCTTAGGCAATTCTCTTGCCTCAGCCTCCCAAGTAGCTGGGACTACAGGTGCCTGCCATAACACCCAGCTTTTTTGTTGTTGTTCTTATTGTTGCAGTTTGGCCAGGGCCAGGTTCAAATCCACCACCCTCAATATATGGGGCTGGCACCCTAGCCGCTGAGCCACAGGTGCCACCCTGACATGCCTCCTGTTGAGAGGAAGGACCCAGGTCCTCGCTCCTAGAATCTGGGCTCCATGACCACATCCCTAGTAAAACACAGCAAAAATGATACTGTGCCAGTTTCTGAGTCTAGGAGTTAAGAAATTGATAGTTACCACTTCCTGTATCTTGGGACAATCATTCTTGAAGTAAAAACAAGAGAAACCACAAGCTAGAACCACTTACCTGCCACATAAATGAGCCACATGGAAAGTCCAACCTCTTGGTGAGCCTGAACAGAACACAGCTGTCCCTCCACCCCACCCCCCAAACTGCAGAGCAAAGTAAAAGACTATTCCTTTTTTTGCAATTTTTGGCTGGGGCTGGGTTTGAACCCGTCACCTCCAGCATATGGGGCTGGCGCCCTATTCCTTGAGCCACAGGCACCGCCCAAAAGACTACTGCTTTAAGCACTATGTTTTTGGATGATTTGTTACACAGGGTAATAAATGAAACACTACCATTTCCAAATGTATGTGAAGCCACAAAAAGGAAATTATCAGATTTTAGAAAATGATAAGAAGTAAGTACAATTATTTGTTTTGTTGGAGTGACAGGAAAATATATAGGACAGCAATCCTTAATAACTGCGTTATTCTAGTTTAAAATCTTTTTTTTTTTTGAGACAGAGTCTCACTTTGTTGACGCTGGTACAGTGCCAGGGCATCATGGTTCACAGCAACCCCAAATTCTTGTATTCATGTGATTCTCTTGCCTCAGCCTCCCGAGTAGGTGACAGATTTTAGAGACAGGGTCTCACTCTTGCTCAGGCTGGTCTAGAATCCATGAACTCAGGCAATCCACCTGCCTTCACCTCCCAGAATACTAGGATTATAGGCAAGAGCCACTATACCCAGCCTTAGTTTAAATTCATTTTAATCTCTCTTTGTTTCAGTTTCTCCATCTACAAAATGGAAGTGATGACTATACCTTCCTTCTGGGGTCATAAAAATTAAATCCATACAGTGGTACTTCTGTAAGTTGACTGACCACTCAGGGGACTGTAACAAACTGATAAACACATGGAGGTGGGCATCATAAGGAACTAGGTCTACTGTACTGATACATACATGCAGTTGGAGCATGTCCAGTCTATGAAAAGTAGGTCAACTTAAGGAGATGGTGAATATAAGGAGGTGGTCAACTACAGAAATTCTACTGTATTTGTAAAGTATCTGGAACAGGTCCTGTAATACATAAAAACTACATATTTAAAAAACCTATTGATGATCATCCACGTAAAACTGTTAAACAATGTTCCTTGTTTGTTTTTGTTTTTTATTGAGACAGAGTCTCAAGCTGTTGCCCTGGGTAGAGTGCCATGGTATCACAGCCCACGGCAACCCCCCAACTCCTGGGCTTAAGCGATTCTCCTGCCTCAGCCTCCCAAGTAGCTGGGACTACAGGTGCCCGCCACAACGCCCGGCTATTTTTGGTTGTAGTTGTCATTGTTGTTTAGCTGGCCTGGGCCGGGTTCAAATCCTACAGCCTCAATGTATGTGGCCAGCGCCGTAACCAGTGTGCTATAGGCGCCGAGCCTAGAGTTCTTTGTTTTAAAGCCCCACCAATAAGACTACTGGTCACTTTTTGTATTCCTTACCCTTAAGTACAATGTCTGATAATGGTTCAATAAATATGTGATAAACTCAGTTTATTCAATTCACAAAAAATTTAAGTTTACTTAGAAAAGGAAATGTATTTTCAACCTTTAAGTGTAATTTTTATTGAAAACCAAACTATACGATAAAGGGAAGAAGTAATCTATTTATGTTTTCTCTTACCAGATCTACA
Organism: Arctocebus calabarensis; assembly: GCA_963573935.1. Classification (NCBI taxonomy): domain Eukaryota; kingdom Metazoa; phylum Chordata; class Mammalia; order Primates; family Lorisidae; genus Arctocebus; species Arctocebus calabarensis. Next base: position 11,673 of record CAUYON010146949.1, read on the forward strand.
CTACCATATTCTTTTGAATATTCTCTTTGTATACATCCAATAAATTCATTTCCAAATTACTGGTAAATATAAAAATACATTTACAAAATAAGTAGCCTTTTTTACCAGATGGTTGCATTTCTCTGTAGAATTTTAAAAGGAAGACTTCAAAAGGCTGCTCTCTATTTTTCAGTGAAAGCAAAAAAACAAAACATACCAAAAATCACCATGAGAAAAAACACGTAAGTGATTTTAAAAATTAGGTGGAATATCTCATGAGATAATATTTAAAGATGTTGCAAACATCTCTCCAACCTTAAAAAAGAAAAAAACCAAAGAAAGGAGTATGTCATACTCTCAAGATCCTAGGTCCTTATTCTGATGCTACTAAAATCTCCTGGGAATGTAATAATGAAACACATACATATATTATCTTTAACTATACTATTACTTGAAAACCTTGCCTTTCTAAAATAATCTGGCCTAATGTTTAATAATTCCTTCTCCTCATCTAAAATGAAAATAGCTTGTGGTCAAGCTTACAATTCTTTTGTAAATTCTAACATAATTTCATTGTGATACATAGGAAAACAAAAATAAATACTGCAAATCCAAATATGTGCCAACTTCTAAAAAAATGACTTGATCAGGCGGTGCCTGTGGCTCAGCAAGTAGGGCACCAGCCCCATATGCCGAAGGTGGCGGGTTTAAGCCTGGCCTCGGCCGAACTGCAAAACAGAAAAATAGCCGGGCATTGTGGTGGGCGCCTGCAGTCCCAGCTACTCGTGAGGCTGAGGCAAGAGAATCGCCTAAGCCCAGGAGCTGGAGGTTGCTGTGAGCTATGTGACTCCATGGCAATCTTATGAGGGCGATAAGGAGACTCTGGCTCTATTAAAAAAAAAAAAAATGACTTGATGATTTCTGTACGAAATATGAGCTTTTAAAGGATGCTGAGATAGGTTACAGAGACTTCTTAAACTCTACCTGGAAAAGTATATTCTTTTAAGAAAAGCAGGATGAAATACCACCTACTATGAAGGTGCAGAGGACTTGAGAATGGGGAGAAAGCAGAAACTGAGCTTGGTACTTCGATACCACGTTAATATATTTTACAGATCCTAACTCACAAAAGAGATAAATTGCAGGACCACAGAGGCAAAAAGGCTTGCCTAAAATACGTAATTAGTAAATGACAGTCAGAATAGAGGAAGGATTTCAAAACTAAAGAGTAAAAATGAGGGAGGATTCTCTACTACCATTTCAAAGATGTAACACTGCACTCCTTTCAGAGTTACAGGTAATAAAGTTGGTAGTGAATTTCCTAATAATATATCACCCATTGTCAAGGAGGAAAAAAAAGACCACAAGCTCCCTGAATGACCTTCAAGTCACATTTTCAGTTCTTCTGTGTCTCTCCTTATAGAATAGTTATTGCAGGAGCCAACACTTCTTAGTACCTGGTTCAGAAGATGCCAGCATTGGGGTTTATGTGCCCATGTTCTCAGACGAAATAAAACAAAAAAAGGAAAAAGAGCATTTTAATATTATCTCACTCTTATATAATAAGTTGAATCATTACTTACGCATTAGGCTGTAAATGTGCTTTTCTGCAACATGCTCCGTAAACAGCTTTATAAGGTCATCTTTTAAGTCTCTGTTAAGCTTGGTTTCGATGTAAAACTTATTCTAAAAAAGAAAACAAATTCATTTTCATGTAGCAATTAGGGGAAATGATTAGTCTAATGAATTGAAGCAGTGCATCATTATTTTAGGAAACAATAAATAAAAGCATCAATTAAAACAAAGAAAGCACAAGCCCTGTCACTATTTGTTGCATGTCTTTCTGGCATGGGGTTGAAAGTATAAAAAGATAAAATGCTATGATCCACACACCTCCAAAAGAACACTAGAAGATGTACAACATTAACTAGATGAAAGTATAGACATTATGGAACTATACTGTGTGGTATGTCCTTTAAAAACACATCATCTAATAAAAGGTACACCATTTATACGATGTGGGTTGAAAGCTGGCAGTGAGCATTTACTGATTGACTCTCTAGTACACATTTAACTTCAATAACAAGTCAAGTGTTTATGCATTCCCTATGGACCATCTTTGGTTCAGAGGTAGACATTCAAGGCAGCCCAGTCAGAGAAACCTAGGCTTGAGAGAGAAGTTGCTTACAGTCATTTTATAACTACAGAGAACAAGATAAAACAAAGCAGAGACAAAGAGGAACCTGAATCCTTGGTACCACTGTTGAACCACTGATTCAACCAACGCTGGAGAAACAGCCTTACTTCTGGAGTTCTACTACAGAAGATAATACTCTTTTCCTTATTTTAATCACTTTCAATCGTGGTTTCTGTTTCTTGCAGTCAAAAGCACCTTGACTAGAACGAATGGCAAGTTAAAAAGATTGAATTTGCTCATGTTAAATGTTAATTCAATACATGAGAGCAGAAAACACAAAAAGGGGTAGTAGCAAGTTGCTCCTTGATTCTCTTAATTCCTAACGTTAAGTTTTTTTTCTAAGAAATTATAAAGGCTCGGCACCTGTGGCTCAATGGGCTAACGCGCCAGCCACGTACAACTGAGCTGGAGGGTTCGAATCCAGCCCGGGCCCACCAAACAACAATGCCGGCTGCAACCAAAAAATGGCCAGGCGTTGTGGCGGACGCCTGTAGTCCCAGCTACTTGGGAGGCGGAGGCAAGAGACTCGCTTGAGCCCAGGAACTGGAGGTTGCTGTGAGCTGTGGATGCCACAGCACTCTATCCAGGGTGACAGCTTGAGGCTCTGTCTCCAAAAAAAAAAAAAGAAATTACAAAAATAGGCTTGGCGCATGTAGCCCAGTGGTTAGGGTGTCAGTCACATACACTGCACTGGCAGGTTCGAACCTGGCCTGGGCCTGCTAAACAACAATGACAACTACAACAAAAAAATAGCCAGGCATTGTGGCAAGCACTTGTAGTCCCAGCTACTTGGGAGGCTGAGGCAAAGAAATTGCTTAAGCCCAAGAGTTAGAGGTTGCTGTGAGCTGTGATACCACAGCACCCTACAGAGGGTGACCAAGTGAAACTGTCAAAAGAAATTATAAAAATAAAAACCAAGCAGCAAACGGGTATGCAATAAAAAGAAATTTCCTAACATAGACTAGACCCTCTGCCCCATTCCTCAAAGTCCCATTCTACATTGGAAGAACTTGGATATATTCTTCCTAAAATGTTCCCTGCATATATATGAATATGGTTTTTATTCCTTTAAAAAAAGAAACACACACTCACTAGTGAGGAAATATTACATACTATGGCTTTGTACACTGTTTTTTTCACTGAATATGAAATCTTAAAAGATTTTTCTCTAAAAAAGTTTTAATTGCACATTTTTCTAGTGTGTTTCCCATGAATTAAATTACAGTCCTCTACTGATAACAAAGATTTTCCCCAATGTTTTGCTATTAAAAATACTGCATAATGGGGCGGCGCCTGTGGCTCAGCAAGTAGGGCGCCGATCCCATATACCGAGGGCTGCGGGTTCAAACCCAGCCCCAGCCAAACTGCATCAAAAATTAGCCGGGCACTGTGGTGGGCACCTGTAGTCCTAGCTACTTGGGAGGCTGAGGCAAGAGAATCACTTAAGCCCAAGAGCTAGAGGTTGCTGTGAGCTGTGAGGGTGATAGAGTAAGACTCTATCTCCACAAAAAAAAAAACAAAAACAAAACTGCATAATTCTAACTTACATATTTGCATGTATTTAAGAGTTTACTTGTATGATAAATTCCTACAGATATAATTCCTGAGTCAAAGTTTGTGCATTTTCTTTCTTTCTTTTTTTTTTTTAAGAGACTGAGTCTCACTTTGTCGCCCTCAGTAGAGTGCCGTAGCGTCATAGCTCACAGCAACCTCTAGCTCTTGGGCTTAGGCAATTCTCTTGCCTCAGCCTCCCAAGAAGCTAGGACCACAGGTGCCCACCACAACGCCCAACTATTGTTTGTTGCAGTTTGGCCGGGGCTGGGTTTGAACCCGCCACCCTTGGTATATGGGGCCGGCACCCTACTCACTGAGCCATAGGTGCCACCTAGTTTGTGCATTTTCAATTCTCAGCAATATTGTCAGATAGTATTCCAAAGAAGTTTTACCAATTTATATTTCCGCCAAGTGTAGAGGTTTTTTCCTACAGATTCCCCAGAACTGAATATTGTCAAATCTTTTCAATTTCACCAATAGAAGTTTTTTTTTTTTTTTTAAAGTATTTTAACTTGCATTTCTTTAATTATGATATTAGGTTTATTTTCATGTTCATATGCCACACATATTTTTTTTTCTGTAATCTATTTGTATCACTTGTCCATTTTTCAACAAAAAAATAAGGTTGCTGATATTTTTCTAATTAATTCAGGAAAACTCATCAAGGAAAACAAACCTTTATCTTATGTTTTTCAAATTTATTGCAATTTTTTCCCTCCCATTCCTGGTGTATGAGATCTTGCTAAACAAGGGCTTTTGATTTTTACATTGCCATAGTCATTCTTTCATGACTTTTAACTTTGGATTTCATTTGGAGAAAGCTTTTTTCACTCCAAGACTAGTTCTCACACATTGTTTTTCAAAACTTACTCTATTTACAATATGTTAAAAAAAGTAAGGTAGTGATCAGATTCCTCTACTCTCAACTCCAAAATAACTACTAGTTGTCCTAATACCAGCTGTTGAATAATCTATTCCTTCCTTACTGATTTGAAATGTTACGTTTTTTACTAATCTCCCTACATACTTCAATCTACTTCCAGGTTCTATTTCTTTGATCTGTCTTTCCTTACACCAATGACAAACACTTTTAATTACTATAGTCTTCTTCATTTTAATATCAGGTAGGGCTTGTCATCTCTTCTCACTTGTCTTTTATAGCAGTTTTTCTGATCATTAGGTTTTTTATTTCCCCCAAATGAATTTTACTTAACACAAGAGATTAAGTTAACTGTCTACCACATTTCATTTCTAAAAATTTCTTTTTCTCTTTAAAGTTATCTAGTGAAATTTATTTTTAAATTAAATTAATAAAAATTTCAACTATGAAGCTTCTTTTGCAATTGATATTTTTAAATCAAATTTAAACCTAAAAAAAAAAAATGTTGATTTGGCAGTATAAAGTCTTTGAAACAAATTAGCCATCTCTTTGAAATGTTGTTGTTTAGACTCGAGAATAAAAGTAAAAGTTAACGTTAAACTCCCAAGGGAAATTCTTCTGCATTTATGTGTTTCTTTCCCTGGTAGATTGTCCTATTTAACATTTAAGATCTTAACACAGAGCATTTTTTAATGTGCCCTTCCCACTCATAATTAAGTAACCAGAATTCATTACATAGAAATTGTCTGAAAACCTCTAAAGTACTTTAGAAACTCACACTTTACCTCTAAGAAACTCCCTGCCCTCTTTAAACAGAGGGCATTCAACTTTTTCTTAGGTATGATAATGTTAAATTCCAAATCGTAAACCAAAAAATGTAGTATCTATATCTGACCTCTGTGTCTTACAAGAATCTTTTCTGCTAACTTAGGATCTTAGACACAATTTCTTTTCTAGTTTAATGATTGCTTTCTTCAAATATTCATGTAGACAGACATAACAAAGATACTAAGTAAAGTAACAAATTAATTTTAACTGGTAATGTTTTTAAAAAATTCTGTTTCTATGCTGTCAGAAAAAAACCTTTTGCTGATTACAGCCCTAATAGGTTAACATTTCAAATTTTCTTTAAACAATACACTTTTCCAACAAAGCAGTACTAAAGTTGGAAGAATTTCTATTTTCTAGACAATAAAAACAATTTACTAACAAATTTTTACAAGTAACTACAAAACAAATTCAAGTTCTTAAACTATAAGGATAGTATCTCTAGTTCAGAACCCATAGCACAGTGGTTACAACACCAGCCACATATACCAAGGCTGACAGGTTCAAATCCGGCCAGGGCCAGCTAAACAACAATGACAACTGCAACCAAAAATAGCCAGGCGTTGTGATGGGCACCTGTAGTCCCAGCTATTTGGGAGGCTGAGGCAAGAAAATTGCTTAAGTCCAAGAGTTGGAGGTTGCTGTGAGCTGTGACACTATGGCACTCTATCTATAGTGAGACGTTGTCTCAAAAAACAGACAAGTTTCTGCCCTCACACGTGAAAAAAGAAGAGTAAGCTTTACTTTACAACCTAAGATCCCTTACTTGAATTTTGCAAGCTGGAAGGATAAATTTAAAGTTTATTTATTCTTAAATGATCCGGACTTTTTAAACCCCAAGATCTGACTAAGAAGTTTAAGAAAGTGGCACTACAGAAAAGTGTAATCTAATTTTTATAAATTAGTTATTCATGAATAGCTAAAACATGTTCTGACTCGAAATCCAAGTCATGATAACTTAGAAAATACTAATGCAACCAGCCAATATGTTTACTGGTAAATGCCATTAACATAGTAGACATGGGCTTGGCTCTCATAGCTCAGTGGTTAAGGCACCAGCCACATACATCAAGGCTGGCAGGTTCAAACCCGGCACAGGCCTGTTAAAAGACAACTGCAACAAAAAATAGCTGGGCGTTGTGGCAGTCATCTGTAGTCCCAGCTACTTGGGAGGCAAGAGAATCATTTAAGCCCAAGAGTTGGAGGTTGCTGTGAACTGTGATGCCACATTACTCTACCAAGGGTGACATACTGAGACTCTGTCTCAAAAACAAAACAACAACAATATAAAAAAAAACAAGGTAGGCACGGAAGTTTGAAACCTATTTACCCTCCCTTAACACCCTCATCCACAAATAGGCCCTACTGTTCAGCTCCATTCAGCTTCCATTAAAAACTTTAAAACATCAAGAATAAGGAGTTTGCTAGAATGAAAGTAAAATATTTCCTCTGTGAGTACAAGATACTTAGACCTCACATATGAGAGGATTTCACCCAAATTATACTGTAGTGGCTACCTCCTAGGTTTCCTAAGCCTTTCCAAAGAGTTAATTAAACCTGCTAATTCTGATGAGCTTATTTCTAACATCAATAATATTTTTCACTAGTTTTTGAGTCATAAAGGAATACTGGCACTTAAAACAAAAGAAAAGCTTTACTATCAATGTCTTCTAAGATAAGTCTTGGTAAAAGACAAGGCAAAACCTGGTTTCTTCTGGTTTTTTTTTTTTGTTTGTTTGTTTTTGAGACAGAGTCTCACCCTGTCACCCTATGTGGAGTGCAGTGGCTTCATCATAGCTCACTGCTGGGCCCAAGCATCCTCCTGCCTCAGCTTCCCAAATAGCGGGGCCTACAGGCATGCACAACCATGCCCAACTAATTTTTTTCTATTTTTGGCAGAGAAAAAGTCTCACTCTTGCTTAGGTTGGGCTCAAACTCCTCCTGATCTCAAGCAATTCTTCTGTCTTGGCCCCCGAAAGTGCCAGGATTATAGGCATCAGCCACTGCACCTGGCCTCTTACACTATTTTAACTAAAAAACTCTTTACCAAAATTGTTATCAGTTTCCAAGGAATAAATAAGTAGAAACAAAAATCGCATGATCTCTTGTTTGTTTTTTTGCAGTTTTTGGCCAAGACTGGGTTTGAACCCAGCATCTCTGGCATATGGGGCCGGTGCCCTACTCCTTCGAGCCACAGGCGCCACCCAATCATGTGATCTTTTGGAGTGTGCCCTCTACATTAAAGGTAGAGGTAAAGTCTTTTATAAGTAAAGTGCATTTTATGGAGATTAAGTCTTTTTTTATCATAGTGCTAAACATGTGCTATATGCTATAAAATATAGGATCCACCTAAGCATCCTATTCCCTAATCTAAGAAACAAAGGAGAATTGGGATGGTTTCTAACAGCCTCTCCATTCAACAGGAGCACTAACGTTAAGATTCTATGACTTTGTACATTTAAAATGGGGAGGAAGCAAATCAACAAAGTCTACAAATTAAACTCAAAGTGTAACTCTCCAAATTTAAGAAAGAGACCATCAGAATGGAAGAAATATGCTTAGTGTTCTATTTTTTATGGAACAACTTACCTGGCATTTATCATACGTCATATTTTAGATGCATGCCAAGGATAAGAAATCTTATTAATATATCTTCATTTTGCTAGGATCACACACAGTGCCTTTAGAACATTGCACAAATAAAAGCTCACTTGGTGATTGCTGATCATTAATTCTTACTTGCCCGTTCAGCAATTCTTACTTAAATAATTTAAAAACATAAAAGGTAAAAATACTAAATAATTATTCTATGTCAATAACTATCAAACAGTACTGAAATAACTTAATTTCCATTTCTAACACAAAATACAGTAAATGAAAAATAGAACCTGCTTAACTTTCTGCACCTGTATGTACTTACATAAATCTATCCAGGTATTTGGAAATGAGGCAACAGCTCTAACTTACCATGTATATGAAAAGAGGCACAATGCTCTGCAATGCTCCCATGTATTGCCCAAGAGCTATATTAAATCTTTCAATATAGAGATCTGGAGGGCTGGCCTGTGGAAAAGGAACATTAAGTGTCATCATTCTGGGAAACCAGGTGAAAAACCTTCCATCACAACCTGAAATGCAAACAGACTTAGAAGGAATTCAAAATTCATACTGAGACTCATAATAAAGAAAAGTAAGGCACTGATACCCTGAAGTTAAGACTTCTATCTTTATTCCAAAATCTGCTATGTAAAACTGAGGTTCAGTTTAGCCATTCTTAAAAACTGTGTGACCTTAACACAATACTTAATAGGCTTATTCTAATGAGTAAAAACGTATATTCAAGGGCGGCATCTGTAGCTCAGTGGGTAGGGCACTGGCCACATACACCCTGGTTAGTGGGTTTGAACCCAGTACGGGCCAGATAAACAACAATGACAACTGCAACAAAAAAATAATAGCCAAGCGTTGTGGCAGGTGCCTATAATCCCAGCTACTTGGGAGGGTGAGGCAAGAGAATCGCTTAAGCCCAAGAGTTGGAGGTTGCTGTGAGATGTGATGCCACAGCACTCTACCAAGGGGGACACACAGTGACACTCTGTTTCAAAAAAAAAGTATATTCAAAATCAAGATAAATATGATTTTTTAAATTATCATGAAATATGTAGACATTTTCTATGGAAATAAAACTATATTTGAGCCTAGAATGGGAGGGGGATTCAAAGAAGTGGTTAAACTATTAGAATGGCTAATAAATTTTTGTAATTATCTTAGGCATTGTAATATCCTGAGTTCTTTGCTAACTTGGCTGTAAAACAACTTCTGTAGCTAATCAATTATAAATATTACTAGCTAAACAGCATGAATTCAAATGGTCCATATATACCTGTGACTCTGGAAAGTACTAAAATATATGTAATACATGCCTTGTATTAGCTCATTGTTATAAAATGCCAAGTCATAAAGTCATCAAAAGAGAGTACTCCCAACTTCATTTTGTGTTATAGGCTGAATGTGTATGTCCTTCTAAAATTCTCACATGTTGAAGCCCTAACCCCAGGTCTGCTGTATCTGGAGTAAGGAAGTAATTAAGATTACATGAACTCGCCCCTGGTGGAAGGGACTGTATTCATTTGTTTCCTGGCCAAGGAACCCATACACCTATATATACCCTGAGACTAAAGGCCTAAAGGAGGAGATGGGGAGAGACTGGGAGAGAAACGGAGAGAGCTTCTCTCTCCCCACTAGAATTATCTCCCTCTAACAAATGCCTTAATGTTTTCTGTATTCTTTTCTTTCTTTTCTGTGAATAAATTCTGTCTTACAAAAAAAAAAAAAAAAAAGAAAGAAATGATAAAAATCCTCAAAGAAATCATATGAAAAACACTGGAAGATATCGGCCTTGGGAAAGACTTTGTGAAGAAGACTGTCATGACAATTGTAATAACAACCAAAATAAACAAATGGGACTTAATTAAATTGAAAAGCTTCTATACAGCTAAGGAGACAACAACCAAAGTAAATAGGCAACCTGCACAATGGAAAAGGATATTTGCATTGTTGATATTTGAATGAGACAAAAGCTTGATAACTAGGATCTATAAAGAACTCAAACTAATCCACATGAAAAAAAGCCAACAACCCCATATAGCAATGGGGAAAAGATATAAATAGAAACTTCTCTAAAGAAGACAGATGAATGGCTAGCAAACATATGAGAAAAAGCTCATCATCCATAATTATTAGAGAAATGCAAATCAAAACCACCCTGAGATACCATCTAACCCCAGCAAGAATGGCCCACATCACAAAATCTCAAAACTGCACATTGCTGGTGTGGATGAGGAGAGAAAGGAACACTTTTACACTGCTGGTGGGACTGTAAATTAATACAACCATTTTGGAAGTAAGTAAGGAGATCCCTCAAAGAACTCAAACTAGACCTCCTGTTTGATCCTGCAATCCCATTACTGGGCATCTATCCACAAGGAAAAAAACCTTTTAGCAAAAGAACACCTGCACTAGACGGTTTATAGCAGTTCAATTCACAATCACCAAAATATGGAAACAGCCTAAATGCCCCCCAACCCAGGAATGGATTAACAATCTATGGCACATGTATACCATGGAATACTATCCATCCATTAGAAAACATGGAGACTTTACAGCTTTTGTATTAACCTGGATGGAAGTGAAACAGATTATTCTTAGTAAAGCATCACAAGAATGGAGAAGCATGAATCCTATGTATTCAATTTTGATATGTGAACAATTAATGACAATTAATGACACAGTGGGGGTCGGGAAAAGGAAGAGCAGAGAGAGGGAAGGAGTGGGGGTGGGGTCTCAGTGTGTGACATGTCTTTTACCCTCAATGAATCCCCAACAATAAAAAAAAAAAGGAAAGATGACACCTGAATCTGAGACTTGAGAGGCATATAATTCAGGTGAGATGGGTAGGCAATGATTATTTTAGGCATACAGATGAACACTGGCAAAAATAGTTCATGGCATGCTCAAAAACTACAAAGGAGTGAAATACACTGTACAAGAAAAGAGAAGATGAGAGGCAAGGCAAGAAAGTGAGCCAAAGTCATGGCGATCCATACATTAAACTATATGTAATAGAGTAAAGGAAACACAGGAGCGTTTTTAAAAAGTTACATGATTAAATTTGCGTTTATTTTTTCTTTGAGACAGAGTCTCACACTCTGGATAAAGTGTTGTGGCATCATAGCTTACAACAACCTCAAATTGTTGGGCATAAGTGATCCTCTTGCCTCAGCCTCCTGAGTAGCTAAGACTACAGGCTAGTTTTAGAGATGAGGTCTTAACTCTTACTCAAGCTGGTCTTGAACTCATGAGCTCAGGTAATCCACCTGCCTCAGCTTCCTAGAATGCTAGGATTAGAGGAGTGAGCCCCCACACCTGGGTTTTAAATTTGTATTTTTAAAGCATCATTGTAGATGTGAAAAATAAGAGAAGAAAGAGAATACCAGGGGCAAAAGGATGATAAAGGAAACGATCATGTTTGTCCAGGTACAAAAAAAATTGAAGGCTTCAGTGAGTATTGTGAGAAGAGGGATAGGGAGAATTCAACACTTAGTGTTTTTATAGGTATATCTCAATAATATTGTAAGTTTGGGTTCTAGAATATTGCAATAAGACAAATATTATAATAAAGCAAGTCACATAAATTTTTTTATTTTCCAGTATATATAAAAGTTACATTTTTGCTACACTGCAGTCTGTTAAGTGTGAAATAGCATAATGTCCTATATATGCGTGTATGTATATATACACATACATACAAATATGGTAAAAACATATGAAAAATGCTCAACAACACTAATCATCAGAAAAATGCAAATTAAAACCACAATGAGGTAGCATTTTAAACTAATCATAATTGCTATTAGTAAAAAGTATAAAAACAACAGAAGTTGGTGAGGATGCTGAGAAAAGGGAATATTTATACACTGCCAAAGGTAATGTAAATTAATATAACCTCTATGGAAAACAGGATGGAGATTTCTTAAAGAGCTAAAAATATAACTTCCATGTACTAGCATTTTATCTAGCAATCCCACTACTGGGTATGTATCCAAAGGAAAATAAGTCATTATCTAAAAAGAATACCCTGGCTCAGCACCTGTGGCTCAACGGGCTAAGGCACCAGCCATGTACACCTGAGCTGATGGGCTCAAATCCAGCCTGGGCCCGCCAAACAACAATGACGGCTGCAACCAAAAAAATGGCCGGGAGTTGTGGCAGGCGCCTGTAGTCCCAGCTACTTGGGAGGCGGAAGCAGGAGACTCGCTTGAGCCCAGGAATTGGAGGTTGCTGTGAGCTGTGATGCCACAGCACTCTATCCAGGGTGACTGCTTGAGGCTCTGTCTCAAAAAAAAAAAAAAAAAAAACCCTACACTCGTATGTTTATCACAGCACCATTCACAATATCACAGTCCTAAATATCCATCAGTCGATGATTGGATAAAGAAAATGTAGTGTATACATATAATAAAATACTATTTGGCCACAAAAAATAATAAGATTATGTCTTTTACAACAACATTGATGGACTTGGAGGCCATTATCCTAAGTAAAATAACTCAGAAAGCCCAAAACTGCATCACTTACAAACGGGAGCTAAACAACAAGGCACCCAGTAGACATACAGATGGAACAATAGATACTAGAAACTTCAAAGGGCAGGATGGTGAGAAAAGAAAAATTTCCTGCGGGGTAGAAAGTACACTATCTGAGTGATGGATACATTAAAAGCCAAGACTTCACCACTATGCCCTATATCCATGTAACAAAACTGCACTTATGCACCTAAATTACTAAAATAAAAACAAAATAAAGTATATATACATGAAACACACATACATATACATCCTTTAGAACATACATTCTAATATATCTATATGGGACAGACAATTAAGTTCATGAACTTGTCCTTCATATTTCCTTGCTAAATACCACTACAGTCACCAGATGGCCAAGGAAAGTACTTCGAAGGATACTGTAGTGATATTTAGCAATGAAGTGAGAAATAATTCTTCTAGGATGAATTCACAAACTGGACTGCCTGACCTCCCACTTAATATATAATATTTATACTTAAGAAAGTATCCATTTTATTTTCTTAAAGCTTTTTATCACACAGATATTCAATTTTTCAATATCTGTCAATATAATCAGGTTTATTATTATAAGTATTATTTAATAAATTTCTTAATATTGAAAAAACACAAAAAAAGATGAAAAAGAAAAATACACATCCCTTTCTTCTTTACTTTCAATTTCTTTAGTAAATTTTAATTTAAAAACAAAAAGTTTGAAATAATTGGGTAAGTTGATTTCACATAACTTAATAAGTTGTGCATGATGATTTTGAACCCATATAACATTTTTTTTCTTTTTTGAAATTTCAGATTATTATGAGGGGGCAAACATTTAGGTTACATTGTTTGTGTTGTTAGGTGAGGTCCCTGTTGTGGTTGTGTCCTATACCCAGGTGTGCCATATGCCCTTACTTTGTACCCATTAGGTGGGAGCACATCAATCCCCATCTCTTCCTTCTCCCCCACAACTTGAATTGAATTGAGTTTTTCTCTTGCGTATTAGTGTTACTAGTTCATCAACTGACTTCATATTAGTATTAACCTCATTAGAAATATTTTTTCCATTCTTGTGGTACTTCACTAAGAAGAATGTGTTTTAGTTTCACCAGTATTAATTATTTTGAGTACAGTAACAATTCTATTTAAGCTTTTCAGAACTTAAATTATTCCCGTGTCAATTTTATTTTGAAGAGTATGTATTTTCAAGAAAGGTTCATTTTGTTGGGTTGATGTTTGTTTGGTTTATTAAATACTATTGTTTGTCTTGAATACCCTTGCCGCATTAATAAAAAACAAATAGACAGGGGGAAGAGCCAAGATGGTGGTCTGTAGCCAGCATACGGCAGAGGCTCCCATCCCAGAAAGAGAGCTAAAGGACAGAAATTTAGCAAGAAAGCTGATGGTTTGGATCTGAGCCAAAAGAGAACATCGAAGAACTCACATCGACCCTGCTAGAGCGACCTGTGACCCCAAGGACACAGACAAAAACATGCAGAGCACATCACCAAGTGGACGGGAGTCCCTTCCCCCATGAGAGTGGCTCACAGTATATTCCATACTGCCATACAAACAAGCAAGCAGAGTTCAAATATCCTCCCACTCTACCCCATGGGAGGGACCCTCTAAAAACCAGACCTCCTTCCCCTACTCGGGTGCCATGGCACTCTCCCACCAGGCATAAAACTGTATAAAACTATATATAGTCTCTACCTGCAATTTTGAACTCCTGGCACTCCTCTCCACTCTCACCCCGAGGTCTGGTTACTCGTTCATCAACTGACTTCATATTAGTATTAAGTTCATTGGATATATTTTTTCCACAGAGTCCAGATTCTTGGACATTTCCTCGAGGGTTGTGGATGGGGCATGGACTGTTGCTGATCTGTGCTGATTTTCCCGCTTGGGAGTGGTGAGAGGAAAGTGAGCCGAGAGAAGGCCAGGCTGGAGAGGTGGTCCCCTGAGACACAGACTGGCAGCCACAGCTGCAGGAACAATGGCAGTGGGGCTTGCAACCCTGGGGATGTTTTGAGGCGACACTCCCAGTCTCTCTGGGCAGCCAGGGGAAGCGGGGCAACTTCTCTGGTGGCAGCCACTGGCAGAGCAGACTGACAACCAAGGAGTGTGAAGGATATGCCTAAGGCAGTACCGGCTGGGGCGGAGCATGGGGATTAGAATATGAGTAGAGTCAGCCAACTCCCAGGGCAGAGGATGCTTTACTTAGCTTCAGACTCACCTGGCCCTCAGAGGATGAAAGCTGAGACAAAGGGCTAGAACTCACAGACTGAGTCAGACCTATTTGCTGCCCAACGTCTGATCAGGGGAAAATAGCTGTGACAGAAACAAATTCTACAAACTTATTCTGTTCTATCAGCAACATCAATCAGGGACAGGGCTGGAACTGAGTGAATCACCCCAGCCCCTATCAAGTACCCAGGTTGTCAGGCCTTACCTCCCCCTGCCAAACAGAGACAGGGAGTGGCGGACTGGCTGAGGAGCCACAGACGTCCCTGTACCCAGGCAGGTGCAAACCTCTGGAGCATCTGCTCATTGGAGGAAACTGTATCACAGCCCTGCGGGGTTACCACTGACTGGGTGTGACAGAGGGCAAGGTGGTGAAGCAGGCATCCACCTTCCCAGACTAATCTACTTGCTAGGGGGGCCCCTCCTGAGCTCACAGAGCACTGGAGCGAGTTATACTTGAGCTTCTAGCAGATTACTGCTATCTAGTTGCCAGAGATTTTTTACCTATTCCATTTGAGACTGGTGCTGGCTGGGACAATTGATTGGGACCTCTTCAACTGGGCCAATCACTTGAGGACTTTCCAAAGTGGTACCCTGGGTGTGTGGTAGTAGGAAGGTTTGATTTTGCTTTTCCATTTGTTTCCTGTGGGGGGTGGGGTGACTTAACTGCTGGTATTTCTCCACAGCTCAGATTTTAATCAAGAGTAACTGATTCTCCAGAGTAAGACAAAGACCAGCTGACAACAAGACAGAGCCACTTAACCCCACCACACAGAGAAGGTCCCCAGTTTCACAAGCAGTAGCACTGTACAGGTCCTTGGCAAAACTCTAGGGGAAAAGGCTCAGACACCAGTCCCAGCTTTTAAGCAAAGGATTAGTCAATCACTACTCCTAGAACCCCCAGCCCAACTGGTCCTTATCTACTCATCCAGCCAAACTATGCAAAATAATCATGGGGCAGAATCAGTGGGAAAAAGCTCTGGAAACATGAACAACCAGAGTAGATCAATCCCCCCCCCCCCAAGGAACAATTTGGTGAACACAAATGACAATCTGTGCATAAACTGATGGCTGAGATGTCAAAAATTGAATTCAGAATTTGGATTGCAAACAAGATTAATAAAATAGAGGAAAAGTTGGATTTAGAAATTCAGGGTGCATTTCAAAAATTGTCTGAAGAAGACAAGGAATTCATAGACCAAATGACCAAAAATTTTGACACATTGAGACAAGAAGTTGCAGCCCTCAAAGATCTGAGAAACACAGCAGAATCCCTCAGCAACAGAATGGAGCAAGCAGAAGAAAAGATGTCTGACATTGAAGACAAAGTTTTGAATGCACCCAAACCTACAAAGAGGAAGAGAAATGGAAGACAAAAACAGGTCATTCTCTCAGACAGCTCTGGGATAACTCAAGGAAAATGAATATTCACCTATAGGGATACCTGAAAACAATGAAGATGTGTCACAAGGCACAGAGTCTCTTCTTTATGACATTATGAAAGAGAATTTTCTAGACATGCCAAGAGATTCTGAAATTCAGATAGCAGACAGTTTCAGA